>BDDC01000603.1:3690-24982 GCA_001662425.1 Chlamydomonas sphaeroides
CCACTAACCCATCTCTCCCCCACACACACCTGCATCCGCGCCCTCCAGCAGCAGCCTTACGTACACACCGCCCACCACCGTGTGCCCCGCCAGGCTGCCGTACTGTACGGCAAACTCCTCGTAGCACCAGCCCAGCTGCCGCGAGCCGCCGGAGCCGCCCGCCAGCTGCTGCCGCCGGGCGCTGCGTCCGCATGGGCACAGGGTGCATGCAGACAGGGGACGGGGGCATAGTCAGGCGCTGGCTGCCTTGCGGGGGGGCGCCTGCTCTGCCCGCTTTCCTTTCCCGCCGCCAGCCGTACGGTCAAATGCCGCACGTTGCAATCCCCTGGGCACCACGTGTCAGTCGGCCGCCCGCCCGCCCTTCCCTGCGCGCTCACCGCAGCCCCGCCTCCTCGCGCTCCAGCGCCTCGCGCAGCTCCTGCGGAGGGGGCGGGTGTAAGGTGGCCGCAGGAGGCGGTGCCAGCCCATGGGTGCGCGGAATGGGGTTCTGGCGCTGGAGCCGGCGTCACCGGTCCTGGCGCTGGAGCCTAGGGTTCTGGCGCTGGAGCCGGCGTCACCGGTTGCGCCCCGGCGGCGCCGTCCCTCACCCTTCGCATCACCCCCGCCCGCACCTGGCGGCAGCCCGCGTGCCAGATGAGGCCCGCGTGGCAGTGGTCGGAGGCGGCCGCCGCCCAGAAGGCGTCCCAGTTGCCGCGCAGGCCCGCCGAGGTGCTGGCGGCGGCAGGCAGGCCAGGCGACAGGGCCTGGGGAGCAGCCGCCGCCGCCGGAGGGGGCTGCGGCTGCGGCGGCGTGTACGGCTGCGGCTGCGGCGCGCCGTCCTGGTGGTGGTGGTGGTGCTGGGGCGGCTGCGGCTGCGGCAGGGCGGCGTGGTCGGCGGCTGCGCCGCCGGGGGGCAGCGCGTCGGTGGTGTGGGGCGCGGCGGCGGCGGAGGCGGCGGCGGCGGGGCCGGCGGGCGGCGCCTCCGCCGGCTGTGGATGCGGTGGCGGGGCTGGTGGTGGCGGGGGCTGCGGCGGTGTGTGGGGCTGGGCCGGGGGCAGGCCCGCGAGCACGGCGCCGGTGGCGCTGGGCTGGGGTGCGGCCCGGGGGGCGTTGAGGTAGCGCACCAGGCCGGGCGGGAACACCCTACGGCGGCGGGGGCAGAGGAGCGGAGCATGGCGCGGCGCGTGATGTAGCGGCGGGGGGCACCAGGGCGCTAGCGCTCCGTGTCCCCGCTCCCCGGTCGGCGGCACGCCACCTGCACACGGCCTGCCGCGCTCACCCCCGCAGCCCCTCAGCCCCGTACCTGCGCAGCAGCGCCAGCGCGGGCGCGTACTCGTCGCACCAAGACGCCACCAGCGCCCGGCCCAGCGCCTGCCGCCCTCCGCCCCCTCCTCCGCCGCCTCCGCCTCCGGCCGCCGGCGCGAACAGCGCGGCGTGCAGGTGGCTCAGCAGCGCGCCGTGCCGCAGCGCCGCGGCGCGCATGGGCGCTGCGGCGGCGGCGCCGCTCTCCGCCACTGCGCGCATGAGCAGCGCCGCGCCCTGCGTCACGCGCGGCGCGGGGTGGTGCGCTAACGCAAACAGCGGCGGGCCCAGGCTGGCGGCCTCCTGCGGGCGCAGCGCAGGAGAGCGGGGGGAGGGGAGGGGAGAGGAGGGGCTGGGTGAGTTGGGAGAGGTGCGCGTGAGTCCTATACAGGCCCCCTGCCGCAGTGCGGGCGCGAAGAGGTGAGGTGAGGAGGGGACAGGAGGGGGGGAGAGAAGGGGCTGGGTGAGGTGCGGGCAGTGTGCTCTGGCTGCGTCCCAGCTGCCCCGCCCTCGCCCCAGCAGCCTCCGTCCTCGCCTGCAGCAGCGCCGCCAGCGGGCGGCTGTCGGTGGACCTGCAGCCCGGCTCCACCGCCACAGCGCACACCGCATCCAGTGCGCAGGCCACCAGGTAGGCGCTGGCGGAGCCGCCGCCGCCGCCGCCTGCCGCTGGCGCCGGGACGCCGGATGCCGAGGCGCGCTTGCCGCCGCCGGCGGCTGCGCCGCCCGAGGCGGGCGCCGGCGGCTGGCCGCCGCTGCCTCGCAGCGGGCGGACGAGTGCGGCGCAGCGGGCGGGCGTGATGGCGGGGCCGAAGCAGAGCGCCTTGGCACCGCGAGCCAGGGACAGGTCCTGGGGTTGGGGGCGGGGGAGTGCGGGGGGGAGGTGAGGGGGAGGGACAGGTGGGCAGCTGGCCAGGGGCAAGGGTGAGGCGCATCGCACGGGACGCCATCGGCCCCAACGCATACACACACGCACGTCCGCTAGCCCCTCTCCCCCCTCTCCCCCCTTCCCCCCCACCTCGGGGTCGCAGCCGCTGAGCGGGTCGTCCGGGTCGGCCATGAGCGAGGCCAGGCTGGGGGTGGCGGGCCGCAGGCTGGCCCAGGGGGCTGCGGCGGGTAGGAAGGGGGAGGGGGTTGGTAGATGATCGGTGAGAGAGAGGAAGCACGGACGCGAACAGAGGGAGGGGAGAGCAGGTGCTTGGCAAACTCGAATGGCAAGCCCGGCGCAGCGACAGCCACGCAGCGGGAGAAGCCAAGCGGCAAGACCACGCCGCACCCCACGGCCCCACCTGCGCCCACGCGCGCCGTGGCGGGCGCCCACAGGCGGCACAGCGCGCGCGCCGCCTCCGCCGCCAGCCCCTCGTGGCCGCAGCTGTAGGCGGCGGTGAGGCGGCCCAGCGAGCCGGGCAGCGCCAGGAAGGCCTCGGCCAGGGGGCGGCACGACACCAGCCGCTGCAGCGCCTGGCGGGAAGGGCGGGGAGGGAGGTACGGGGGGGAAGGGGGGAAGAGGGGGAGTGAGGAAAAGATTCCCGAGGTGGTGGGTGGGGCCCCTCTCCGCCTCCTGCGTTGTGGGGCCCCCATGCCGCCCACATGGCCGGCCCCACCTGCAGCGCCGCGATGCTGGCCTTGGCCTCGTCGGGGCTGAGGTAGGCCAGCGGGCTCGGGCCCGGCACCAGCTCGGGGTGCAGCAGGCCCAGGCAGCAGGACAGCACCTGGGGGGAGGGGAGGGGCAGAAGGGAGGAGGGGGGGAAGGGAAACTGTTGGCAACAGGACGTGTCGCCGTGTGAATGGAAGGAAGAGGAGGGGGAGGACGGGGAGGACGGGTCAGCGGTGAGGGGAGGTTGCGGCGCGGTGCGGTAGCGGACGCGACGGCAACAGGCGAGGGCTGGGATGCGGCGGGTGGGGCCACGGCACACGCACCTGGTCGTCCAGCCGCGTGCCGTGCGGCACGCCCGCGTACGGCACGCTGGCGTTGAAGTCGTACACCGCGTCCAGCAGCGCCTCGGTGGCCTGAGCGGGCGCAAGAAGCGAAACGCGGTGTGTTTCATGAGTTCTAAGTGCAACTTAACTTGTGTGCATGATGTGTGCGCAGCGCGGCTGCGGGGTATGCCCTCCGCCGGGCGTCATGTGGCCCCACGTCATGTGACGCTGCTCCTTCCGCACGGTCGCCCCACCCCACCTCTGACAGCGCCAGCTGCGCCTTGGCGCTGTCCGCCGCCGCCGCATTGTAGCGCGGCGACAGCACCCCAGCCAGCACCGCGCCATGGCCGCCGCCGCCAGCCTCGGGCCCAGCGCGGGGGCTGAGCGGCCCCGGGCCGGCGCCGCCACCGCCTGACGCAGAGGGCGAGGGCTGCTGCTGCGGCGGCGCGAGCAGCGCGGCCAGGGTGCTGGGAGTGGGCGAGGGCGAGAACTCGATGTCGGCGGTGAAGAAGTTGCGGCCTGTGGCAGGGCGAAGGGGCGAAGGGGCGAAGGGATGCGGCCGGGCGGTGAGGGAGGCGCGAGGCTCCGAGTGGTGGGTGTACCGAGGGAGCAGCGAACTAGTGAACCAACACCGAACCAGAAGTTTGGGCCCCAAAAAAGATGCTGATGCGTCAACCTGAGTTGGGGAGTGCAGGCCGGGTGGCGGCCCCGGGAGCGGCGCCTGCCGGGGCCGCTCATGGCTGGGCACCGCTGGGCCTCACCCGATGCGGCGATGTGCGGCCATGCCTCCCGGGCCCGAGCCGCTAGCTGGTCCAGGCACCAGCGCTCCGTCTGCGGGGTGGGAGAGGCGGCGGAAGGTATTGGCAAGAGCATGCGTTGCCGTGTGTGCCGGGGGGGGCGGGCGGGGGCATGGGCGCCACGAGCCGGCCCACATTTGAGCAGAGTGACCTGCCTCCTCACAGCTTACGTAAGCAATCATAAGCTATCACAGCGCCTGGCGGCAGTGCCGCCCCAGCCCATGGCCTGCGCCACAGGGAAAGCGCCGCACCCCACCCCACCCCGGCCCACCCCGGCCCGGCCCGGCCCCCGTCACAGGCCGGGTCGCACCTCGGGGTCGCGGGTCACCACGGAGCAGTGGCAGGCGGCCGGCGCCGCCGCGTCGCCAACAATGGGGTCGCCCGGCGGCGTGAAGCCGGGCAGCACCGGCACGGGCCGGCCGGAGGCGGACTGGAGGGCCGGAAGGGCCATGTGCGTGCAGGCGACGGAATGGGAGCGCACGTTGGCGGGCGCAGGGCTGGGCGCTGGCCCGCTGCGGCTGTGCTGGCGCCGCCCACCGGTGGCACTCCTATCCCCGGACCCCCCATGCCGGGCCCCCCTGCCCCACTCACGCAGTGCGGCCCTCAGCCTTCCCCCCATGCCCACCCCCACCGTCCCCCGCAGCCCCACCGTCCCCCGCAGCCCCACCGTCCCCCGCAGCCCCACCGTCCCCCGCAGCCCCACCTGCGCCAGATCCAGCAGCGCCGCCACCAGCCCGTCCCGCGCCGCGCCCGCCACCCACAGCGAGGGCGGCGAGCCGTCACCCCACTCGAGCCCCGCCAGGCCCGGCTCCTCCGCAAAGCGCAGCACCGCCGTCACGTTGCTGCCGGGGGCGATCACGGAGGTGCGCCGGGGCAGGGGTAAGGCAGGGTGGCCTAAGCTCCGCACCGGTGGCGCGTCCCTCGGGCCGCCCGTGTACCACGCAGCCACAGCACACGGGACTCTGAACACAGACGAGCCGCACCCCAGCCCTGCGCTCACCCCAGCGGCCGCCGCTCCTCCACCTCGTAGCTGCCCGCGTCCCGCTCCAACAGCCACGAGCGGGTCAGCGCCAGCCGCCGCGGCACCGTGTGCGCGCCCGCCGCTGCGCCCAGCGCCGCCGCCGCGGTGGCGGCCGCCGCCAGCACCGCGGGGTCGGCCGAGGGCGGCGGCAGCGGCGGGCGCGGGCGGCAGGCGAGGCCGGGGTCGGTGCGGGCAGCCAGCGGCGGCTGCACGTCGTATCTGTGAGCAGGATACCATGGGGGACCCACATGAGCACATCCAGCTGGTGAGTGGACCGTGTGTGGGTACGGTAGTGAGCGGGATGGCGGGCACGGGGGGGGGGCACTGGGTGCCCCCTCTGCCCCCCGCTGCTGCAGCCGCCTGCCCCTGGCTGCTGCCACCGCGGCGGCCGCCTCACCGCGGGCTCAGCCGCGCCACCTCCCACTCGGCCACCGGCGCCTCGCCCTCGCCGGCCATGGCGGCTCGCTCGCCGCGCGCCACCGCCTCCAGCAGCGCCGAGGGGCAGCTGGCGCTGGCGGTGTCCGCTGCGAGGGGCCAGGGAGGTGTACCGAGGGAGCAGCGAGCTAGACAGCCGCATTCCAAGCCAGACGCTCGGGCCAGACGGGGGCCCAGGGGGAGCGCAGGCGGCGGCGCAGAGCCGGGACGCCACCGGTGAAGGACCCCTTGCGGCAAGCCCTAGCCCCGCCTGCCGCTGCGAGCCGGCTGCATACCATGCGCACGAACAACCCAGCAACCCAGGCACGCATGTGTCCCCTGGTGCGCTTTGGACAGCCCCTGGGCCGCCGCTCACCCACGAGCTGCAGCCCCAGCCGCCGCGCCGCCAGCGCCGACATGTGGCCCAGCGCCACCTCGCGCTGCCGGCACGCCAGCAGCCGCGGCGAGCGGCCGCAGCGGCTGAACACCGCAAAGGCGCCCTCGGGGGTGGGGGCCAGGCCGTAGCCGTCGTCGGGGCTGGGCGAGCCGGGGCCGGCGCCCGCCGGCGGGGGCTCGGGCGCCAGGGGTGCAAAGGCCGCTGACGACATGGCGCAGTAGTCGAGGCGCCATGTGGGCGTGCCTGGGGGTGGAGGGGGAGGGGCGGGGGAATGTGAGGGGCACGTGATGGTCTGCCGGGCAGCCCCACCGTCCCCCAGACCCGGCCCGCCCTGGCGGCACGAACCAAACCCATGCTCCACCCTCCCGGCCCCTTCCTCGGTCCCCACCCTCGGTGTTCACCAACCCCAAGCCGCTGCGCATGGGCCCTGCGCCCGAGACACACTCAAGCGGCACGAACCCTGCCTGCGCCTACCCCTCCCTCCCCATTGACCCGCCCTCGTTCCCCACCCTCGCTGTCCACCAGCTCTAGGCCGTACGCCGTGACCCGCAGGTTGGCGGGCCGCCACCGGCCGCCGGCCCACTCGTGGCCGGGAAAATGGTCGGGCGAGCTGAGGGGTGGGGGTGGGGCAGGCGGGGGCAGAACCGAGGTCTGCGCAGCGACGCCCCCGCTCGGCCCCTGCGGCGCCCCTGCTCGGCCCCTGCTCGGTCACAGCCTCGCGTCACATACCCAGCAGCGCCACTCCTGCTGCTGAGGATGAGGATGCTGAGGATGAGCCGCAGGGTGGCGCAGCCCCGGCGGCAGCCCACGAGGACGTCCTCGCCCACCACCAGGCTAGGGCTACCGTTATGAGCCATGCCTCACGGCCGCCCCCGATCCGGTCCATCCGCCCCTGTCGCCCCTGAGCCTGCCGCCCCTGCCGCTGCTGCGCCTGTTGCTACCGCCCCTGCCGTCCCTGCCGCTGCTGCCGCTGCTGCCGCCCCTGCCGCCCCTGTTGCTGCCGCCCCTGCCCCTGCCGCCCCACCCGATGAGCTTGTGCGCCACGGAGCAGCGGCCCCGCATGTGGGCCGCAGCCACCGCATGGTATAGGTCGGTCAGCAGGCGGGAGCGGTGGCTGCAGCTGAAGCGGATGGCCTTGTACTTGCTCTGGGCGGCAGGGGGAGGCGAGGGGCACGGGGCAGGGAGGGGGAGGGGCCGGGAGAGGGCGCCGTCGCGGTCAGGGAAGTCGTCACGGCGAGGGAGGCAGAGTTTTCTGCATGGCCTGGGCTACCGAACTTCGGGCCAGCGATGCCCGGCAGCTGGCGGCGATGGGTGACCTCCCAAACGCCAGATCGGGAATGGGGCCGCCCCACCTTGCGGTCCTGCCGGGCGCTGATGGTGAAGTCGGTGTCGTTGGCATCCACGGTGATGACGTCGATGTCGGACTCGCCACCGGCAAAGGCGTACGTGTTGGTGACGGCCATGCCGCTCTCGGGGTTTTGCGTGACCACCGCATCCGGCAGCACGCACATGATGCGGCTTCGGCCGACAGGAGGGCACGGGGCACGGAATGGAGGGAGGAATCAAATGGTTGGCAGAAGGGGGTACGCGTTTCTGAAGGTAAGTGAGGCGCTGCGCGGCTAGGTCTAGCTGAAGAGACGACGTGGCGTGGGCACGGGGGCGAACAGGGCGTGCCGTGTGCAGGCTGGAGCGCCCCGCGCTCACAAACGCATTCATCTAGGAGTAGGCAGCCATCGCTGTGCTCCGTGATCGGGCCCATACAACGGGTCTGCCCGAACATGGAATCCCAGCTTCCGATGCCCCCGTCGAAACACGCGCCCGCAGCATACCGGTAGCGTCCCCTCCAGCTGTGCTTGGTGACCACATAGCGCGAGAGACAGCCAGCCGGTTTGCGCTCAGGATGCGCTGCGAAAGCTGACAGCAGGCTCATGGTAAGCCGCTGAGGGAGACTTTAATCCATCATTGTTGCGCGAGCCGCGAAGTAGCGGCCTTGTCAAAGGTGCAGCACCTGTCGCTCGGTCGCGATCGAGAGGAAAGAACCGCTCCGCTGCGACAAATATGCTCGGTACGTTTGTTTTGTGCTTCTTCCTACGCGTGTTCGTTACAGGCAAGGATTGGACGCCTTGCGGAAAAACCCCAACCCACAAAACCCCAGCACGCGACTCCCCTGCGCCTCTGCCCACTCCGTTACACCCCCGAAGCACCACCTTCGCCGTTGCGCACACCACGCACCTCACCCCATCCAGCTGGCAACCTGCAGCCACCCTCGCCCCCGGTCATTGCAGCACACTGCAGCATCTGCGTCCCGAACGCACATCCTCGACTCAGGGCGGTGCACGCTTACGCCGCCAGCTGCGCCACCTCGCGGCTCTGCAGCATCTGCGCCTTGGCGATAATGGCGTCGATAAGGCCGTACTCAATGGCCTCCTGCGGCGACATGAAGAAGTCGCGGTCGGTGTCCTTGGTGATGGTCTCCATGGACTGGCTGGAGAACTGGGCCTGCGGGCACATTCATCAGGGCGCGTGGCACGAATCCGGCGTCAAGAGTGCAGGCTTGACGGGTTCAGCAGCGGCAGTCGGGTTGACGGGTTCAGCAGCGGCAGTCGTGGAAGAGTCAGCGGCACCCGTACTTATCAATGCAGCGCGGCAGGCCCACCACTGGCTCCCCCCCTGTCCACTGCTGCTGCCCCGTTCCCCACGCCCTCGCAGCTTCCAGGTCAAACCACGCACCAGGTAGCCGTTGAGCGTGAGCTTGTGGTGCAGGATCTCGTTGGCCTGGATCTCAATGTCAGTGGCCTGGCCCTGCGCGCCACCCAGAGGCTGGTGGATCATGATGCGGCTGTTGGGCAGCGAGTAGCGCTTGCCCTGCTGCCCGCTGGCCAGGATGAAGGCGCCCATGGAGGCGGCCAGGCCGATGCAGCAGGTGGACACGTCGGGCCGGATGTGGCGCATGGTGTCGAACACGGCCATGCCTGGCGTGGGGGTAAGAGGGGGTGAGATGGGGTGAGGTGGGGTGGGGGACAGGGGGACCGGAGCGGGGAGAGGGACCGAGGGACAGAGAGGGAAGGCCTGAGGCTCAGGGCAGCTGTGATAAGGGAGCCGCGGGGCGCCTCTTCAGGGCGGCAGGCGGGACGGAGAGTGGACAAAAGGGCACAACGTTCGTCGCACTGGCACAGCTGTGGCTGTGGCTGGGGGGCCCTGTGGGTGCGGAACGGCTAACTGCACCCCGATGGCAACGGGGCACAACGGGGCCTAGCCAGCCGCGCCTCACAAGCCAATCGCCAGGCCCTGCATGAGTATATCCATGCCCTGTACCGATACATCCACGCGCCTCGCCACGGCGGCATTCTGCGTAAAGAGGCGGGCCTTTCCCCCGGCCACACCGTTGCCGCGCCCTGCCGCCCGCAACGCGCAGCGCCCACGCCAACTGACTGAAATGCCACCGCAGTGCCGGCCCGGCGCTCACCTGCCGTCACGGAGCCACCGGGGGAGTTGACGTACATGGTGATGTCCCGCTTGGGGTCGACCGAGTCGAGGTACAGCAGCTGCGCCACCAGCAGGTTGGCCATGTCGTCGTCCACCGCACCGCCCAGGCGCACGATGCGCTGCGCAAGGGATTGGGGAGAGGCAGCGGGTCACGGGGGCGGGGCGGCGCGCTGGGCAAGGCTGCGTAGGAGGGAGGTGAGGGATGGATGTGCGGGAGGCGCGCGGCGTGGTGCAGCGTGGCCGCACCAGCAGCGCAGCGCGCATGCGGAGGAGCCTGACGGGTGCTTGAGGGGCGTGGCGAGCGCACCTGCTGGAACAGCTGCGACACGACGCCCTGGAAGCGCTCGATGACGAGGGGGTTGGGAGGGGGAGGGCCCTGGCACACGATGGGCGGGTGCGGGTCCCGCGACGACACGGCCAGCCTGCGGAGGGGCCGAGGGGGCCGCGAGCAGCCCAGCCGTCAGCGGTTTGGCTGCCGAGCGGTTCGCTGTCTCCTATACCGCCAGCCTTTGGCTGGGGGCAAGTCTGCGGGGCCGCAGCGGCACGCGCGAGCGCCGCCCGCAAGCTGGTGGTGCATCTCGCCTCTTTGCCAGGAGAGGTGATCACAACCTCGATCATCCATCCCTTGCTGGGCAAGGTGTTCACCAAGCTCTGGACCTACTTGACCTCGCTGGAGGGCATCCACAGGCCAGAGCCCTCGGCGCGCACCGCCACCGCGGCCCTGCGGCCGCGCGTCGATGGCCGCGCGGCAGAGGCCGCTGAGCACTTGCTTTGGAGCATAGCCGTGGCCATTGCGAACGGCGCAAGCAGAACCTAAGTGATGGGCGACTCTCGAGACTGTGCGTGCCCAAAGTGTCCCCTAGAAGCTATGGGCTTGCTCAAGAACGTGCACCTGCTGCGCGCGTTCGCTCAGTCACAGCATGCGGAACCCCCGCCAGACCCAAACCCATGCGACAGCACCCGGTGTTGCCCACCGACCTGCATTATGCAACCGACTTCACTTACACAACTAGAAGCACAACCAATTGATACCTGCACTTGTAACGTGGTGCCGCCCTGCCGACCGGCTGTACTGAGCCTGCTCTAGCCTTGTTGCTCAAGCCTTGTCGCACAGCGCGCACAGAAGTTTTAATAGAAGCGCTTGGGCCGCCTGGGGGCCCTTAGGCTTGCGGGCTTAGCTCAGAAGACGCGGAAATGGAGAAGCACCACTTGCTTCGTCGCGACCCCAACTGGCACCCTAATGGATGCAACCTTTGTGGACAGGTGCGATAGGGTCGCGCGCGGGCATTGCTAGCCCTCCCGGCCTCCACTGTCACCCCACCGGCGCCGGGGGGCACCCGCCCACCCACCAAGCACAACACACGACATGCGTGTTCAACGAAGCTAGCAGTCTGGCGCGCACCTGGCCCAGCCGCCCAGCTGCCTATCATACCCGCATGCCGCCTCCTGCCCCAGAGCACATGCCAGCCTATGCCTGCGCTCAGCACAGGGGCCAACAGCACCACCACGCATGGCCTGCCACCGCGTCCCCGCCCCCTGTCCCTGCTCACCATTCCATCGGGTCGCCATGCGCCCTCTGCTGGTCGACCATTCTCATCCCACTCTCCCTCTCGCCCCCTCCCAACAGCTTGGCCATCAAGCAGCCAACTGCCCCAACGGCACCATCAACTGGCGCCAGATCTACGGCGATGACGCCTTCATCATGCGCCAGGCCGTCTACTATAGCGACATCGAGGCGCGGATAAAGCACAAGGAGGAGGGCATGAAGGACCTGGAGCGGCGCGCGCAGGAGTTCGCCCAGGTCCGCTGTCGGCGGCGGCGTGGGCCCCGGGCCAGGCCCGCGTGGGGGCACGGAAAGGCGGGAACCGCGCGGCGGTGTGCCCGATTCCCACCTGCGCCGGACCTAACCTTCACCAGCCCGCAGCTCATGCGGAGATGCATTGCGTGGACACTGCGGTTGCCTAGTTGCGCATGCACGCTGATCCGAAGGCGTTCCGTGCCAGAGCTCGCCAGCACTAGCGGCCCAACTAGGCACTTTTCCTGCACCTTGTGCTGCCGGGCCACGTGCCTAGCCGCTTGAGCCATGCACCGTGGGCACATCCGTCACGTCCATGTCACCTAGCTTGATGGTACGGTTGCTGCTGCCGCTGCCGCTGCCGCTACGCCTGCCGTCACTCCCCGCAGAGGAAGGCCGAGGAGCAGGGCCTGGACTGGGCCGAGGTGCTGGCCAAGGCGGAGGAGCTGCGCAACAAGGACCCCTCCGAGGTCATCCCCAAGGCGGCAGCGCCGGGTGCGCCGGGCCGGCATGGCGCCCGTGGCGAAAGTAGCTGGCCCCGAGCCGGACGGGGTGTCGGGTGACCGGGTGACCGCCATGGATCGCCAGCACTCCGTTCCCCACGGCACTTTCCCCCTGCCGCGGTTGCCCCCAACCTCGGCCGGATCTCTGGCACGGTAGAATGCACGCGCATGCTACCACGCTTTACCCTTGGTACATCCTGACCTGGTTCCTGTTCTTTACGCCTGTTGCTGTGCCGGCTCCGCAGTCGAAGACACGCTTCCGGCAGGCTGGTCGTCCACGGTGGACCCCAACGGGAGAACCTACTTCTGGCACAAGAAGACGCAGAAGGTGCAGTGGGACCGGCCCACGGAGGACACGCCCATCAACTAGCGCCTCGGCCGTGCCGGAGCTGGCCGAGACGCGACGTTGTTGGCGGGCAGCTGCCGCCTGGTGCGCGTGGCGTATCGGTGGCGGCGGGTCAGTCGGCGCGAATGGCTGTGTGGTCAGAGCGGACCAGCGCTTTGCAAGGCGGTTGCCAAGGACGGTGGCTGGGGCCCTGTCCAGACTTCTGATGCGGCTATGTTCTTCAAGGCCATGGCCAACCGCGTTCCATGGTGTGGAAGTGTTGAACCTGGCGACTGCGCTGATGGGTGGTGGTGCCGGTCTGCCCGACAGCCGCAACAGACGGCCGCACCCCTCCTGCGCCGGGCGGGGCTGGTAGCGGCGGGGGGCTGAGGAGCTGAGGGCGCGCTGCTTGTTGCGAAAGAGCGCTGCTGGGCCTTCCGCCTTCGGATTTACGTTATAGAGCTGCCGTTTTACCAGCGTATGAATGCTGCTGGGCTGTATAGCGAGGAACCGAGGCGGGACGCAGCGTACAGAAGCTTTCGTCGATGGACCAGCGTGGAAGTCCCAGGTTCTCCCGGGTGGGTAAGGGGCGGTTGGGTTTGGCCACAGTCGCACGCGACATACAGGCAGCCGTGAAGCTATTGCTTTTATACATGCTATATGATCTTGTCGCCAGACAGAGCCAGCTGGCTTTTATAGTACAGAGACCCTCAATACCTCCAGTCTACGGCACGGCACGGCACTGGACGTTCGGACGCGGCTTCGTTCTGCAGACTACAATTGCTCTCGTCGTGCTGTATTTTGCATCCGCTGTATCGTCGCTACCTCTAACGCCACACTGCACCTGTTGGCAAACAGCCCGAGTCAAGAGCCAAGCCAAACGCACTAGCCTCGTTCCTCTGTCCTGGCTCCAGAGCATGGGTAAGTTGTCGTTTGATCACAATGTAAGCGCACTTGTATGGTGTGCGAAACTTCACAGTTTGCCGCGTCCCGCAGGCTGTGGCGCGAGTAAGACAGGGCCAGCTGCTGCCCAGCCTGCTGCTGAGCCGCGACCACAACAAGGGTCCGCTTCAGCAGAGGATGGCCCGGTCCAAAAAGCCGGAGCCGCGGGAACAGCGCCCAATGCGCCTGGGCCCGCTCAAAAGCCTCCTCAAGAGCAAGCAGCATTAGAGGGTAGGTCATTGGCTATCGCTGTGCCGTGCTTCGAAGAACTTGCAGAACTCGCACATGCGTCGGCCGCGGCGTACTTCCATACTTCGCGAAGTCGACTAGCAGGGCTTCTTGGGATGTTTGCAGTATGCCCATCCTCGCACGCCCGCTCTCCCCGTTCCTGTGGCCACAGCACCCACCGAGGGTACGGAGGCACCAGCCCCCCCGTCAGACTCAGCTGGCGCAGGGACTTCCGAGCCCACGGATTCAGCGGCGCCAGCCGCCGCTGAGCCAGCACCCGAGGCGCCAGCGGCAGCTGAGTCGGCGGCGCCAGCCGCGGCCGAGTCGTCAGAGCCGGCGGAGGCACCGGCAGCGGCTGAGGGAGCGGGCACGGTCGAGGTGGACCCACGCTATGCCCATTTGCAGGGCCTGGAGCCGCCGGTGAGATCCGCACACCGCGTCCCTGCGCCGCGTCCCTGCTCCTGGGAGGGGCCAACCCCGCCCCTGGAACGGCACGTTTCCCTCCCACCACCACCACCACATGGCCCTGCTCGACGCCTTCACGCATTCCCTGCGCCGGCGGACGCCGCTGTCAAGTCGGAGCCAAGCCCATCCTTCCCTGGTCCAAGGGCACGGCACCCTGCCTAGGCCCACTTGCATGCACCCCTCACCGCCGGAGCACCGGTATGCCTGGCTTAGCACCTTGCCCCGCCCCCGTGTCTCGCGCCCCGGCGGCCGCCCGCAGCAACCCAGCGGCGCCTCGCAGCTCATGTTCATGGCCTCGCGCAGCCTCAACCGCTCCATCGGCGTGCGGCGGAGAACCAGCGACGCCGAGGGCGGGCGGGAAGCTCGTGAGGAGGAGGAGCGGGAGCCGGACCTGCTCAAAGCAGAGTTCGAGGCGTCCAAAGCAACCAACCCCCTCATCGTGAGTGCCCGGAAGGCGCGAGCCTCGTGGGCCAGGGCGCGGCGCCGTCGGCTTGCGCGAGGGGCTGTTGGCGGCAGCTTTCACAGGCCAGGGGCCATGCGTATGAGCAGGGGCCTGGGTCGGCCGTGCCGCCGGTGCGCAGCCCGGCGCAGCAGTGTTGTGGTGCGGGCAGCGCGGGCAGTGCAAGCACCCGCACCGGCCTCACAAGGGGCCGCGCCATGTGGGTTGGGCGCGCCGGGATGCTTAGCCCTGGTGGCGGCAAAGGCATGCCTTGCCCCTGGCGCCTGCTGACCCACATAACCTGGCCCCTGGCATTTGCTGACCCACATAACCTGGCCCCTGGCATCTGCTGACCCACATAACCTGGCCCCCTGCGCACGCCCTGCCCTGTGCTGCGCCCTACTTCAGGCGCGCGCCACAACCAGCACTGGTATCGGCGCCAAGCCCTCGGAGAAGGACCTCACCAAGCGGGCCGCTGTGGGCTTCTCGCTGGCTGGGGGCGAGGAGGACGGGCAGGGGGAGGGCGCCGACCCCCAGGCGGCGGCCCCGGCCGCGGACGCGGCGTCGCTGACCCCTCAGGAGTCCCTGGCTGCGGAGCGGCAGCCGGCGGGTGCCACGGCGGCGGAGCAGGTGCCGGCCGCGTCTTGAGGCGGCGGGCCTGTGAGGACTATGCACTGCGGCGACAGAGGGCGGCTTGCAGGGGTGCTCGGCGGCTTGATGGGGTGTCTAACATGCGGGAGGGCTGCCGACAACCTGCCGGGGTAGGGCGGGGTTCGGCGGCGTGGGGCTGGTGGGACTTCCTGGGGTGGGCGGCTTGCTGAGTGAATGGTCGGGAAGCGTCTCGGAGTTGGCCGGCGGGCGGCATTGCAGGAAGCGGCAGGGCGCAGCGGGCGGCAGTCTCGTAGTGCAGGCTAGGCGACGAGCAGGGGAAACGAGGCAGTAGCGCAGGGAAGGCGGCAGCGGCGTCTGAGCTTCGGCTCGGGACTGGCACGGCCGGTCGGTGCGGCGTCAGAGGCAGTGTGGTGTGGGTTACACGTCGTCACAGGGCGCTCTGCTTTCCTTTGGTCCACCCTGGACGTACTTAGAGCGCTAGCTGTGGCCGGACCCCCGCCGCGGGGGGGGGGGCGCAGGGCTGCTGTGTCGCGGACGGGCGCCAGTGGCCGTGCTCTAGGGCTTTTACTTTCGAACGCTGCGGACCGGCGTTGCGCCGGACGCTGTCGCACAGGCGTTTGGCAGTGCACACTTGGACGCTGTCGCACAAGCGTTTGGCAGTGCATACTCGGGTGGCTGGGGAGGCTCGATGCATTGTTCGATGACTAGGCGTGGCGTACGAGGGTTCCCGATCGCAGCGCGGAAGGTACTTACATTGCGCACAACGCGGCTCAGCATGCGTGCCCCGGAGGACATGCCTGATTATAGGCTAGAACGAAGTCAAAGTAGGAATGTCTGTAACCTGCCAAACCGTGAATTCATCGATATCTCCTGCGTAGTCTGGGACGAAAGGTGACGGCAGGCAGGCCACAAGGCCGAAGACAGGAGTGCGGCTGTGCGGCATACCTAAGCACGTAACGGCGCGTTTTCCAGCCAACCATGCCTAGTTGGCGTTGTAACCGTGACAACATGGCTCTTGAGTGCATGCGTCGCCAAGCGCATTTACATTTTGGCTTGCTAACCACCAGCAGCTGGAGCTCAAGTAGGGCTACACAAAACCCTAACATCTTGAGCCCTTTTCATTCTTGATACACACAAGTTGCCCTCACCCCTCCACCATCCCTGGACGGCCGGGCCCAAAGGCGGGCCCTGCGGACAGCACACGCGGCCCCGCCGCGCTTTGTGTCCTCCTCCCCCTGCATTAGTCATCACCGATGCTTTCTCTGTCCGAACGAATAATCACAACGGCGCCGCGCGCGCACAGCAGGAGCGCATATGCGGGCGCGGCCCGAGCATGGGCATGGCTAGGCACGCACCCAACCAGAGCTGCAGGCGGTGCTCGCCAGCTCCGCGCGCACCCACCCACGCGCGCCGCTGCGCTGCACCCAACCGGCTTCACACGCACACCGCAGGGTCACACGCACGCCCAGCCGCACACGCTCGGAGCCAGCCGCGTGCCCTACAGCCGGCTCACGTCCGCCCCATCCCCACGCGCCCCTCGCGCCCCACCACCTGCGCGGCGTTCAGGCAGCGCCACGCGGGCCCGACGCACGGAACGCGGCGGGCGGGGTCCGACTAGGGGCGCCACAGCGCCGTACAACACACCCCATCAGCCGCCAGCGCGCCGCAGCGCAGCGCCGAGACAATGGGTACCGGTGCCGCCGCCAGGTGCGCGCCTGCGCCGCCGCTGCCTATTGGAACTGCGCGATGCGGCTGTCGATGAGGGTGGCCAGCACCGTCAGCGGCTTGCGGTCCGAGCCGCGACCGCCGTCCACCCAGTTGTAGCCCAGCAGCCGGATCACGCCGCCGGGGCCGGCGGCCGAGGCTGCGGGGAGGGGGCAGCGGGCAGCGGCGCCAGAGGGGCTCAGGCCACACGGGATCACAACAAGGGGTGGGCGGAGCAGGCCGAGCCCTTCCACAGGCCACACAGGCCGCACAAGCGCTGTGCAGGGGGCCGGCGCGCTGTGTCCGAGAGGAAGCCGGGGTCCGTGGCGGTCCTTGGGTCTTCCCTTCCTTGCCAGCGCCCTGCGTCGTTCCCAACCCCACCCCAACCGGCCCCAGCCGCCCCCTACCACCGGCAGCTCACCCCGCAGGTAGATGTCGAGGGCTACCGCCTGTCCCGGGTCGCTGTTCATAACGTACAGCGGCTCGCCCTGCGTGCACCTGAGGCGCGGCACACCAGAGGAGGGGCATGGGGCGGTTGGGGCGGGGTCGGAGACGAGGTCGCAGACGTGCATGGCGGCACGCGGGTACCGGTGCCTGCACCGCCGGGCGGCAAGGCCCCCATGTGGCGGCCCCGCCAACACCTCATGGCCTGCCCTCGCCCTGCCTCGCCCGCACCCCTGGCCTTTCCCGTGCTTACGACATGTATCGGGTGCCGCCCATGGCCCTCCAGCCGTTGGAGGCCACATCCCGAAGCGGGACGCCAAAGAGCTGGATGTTGGTGCGGTTGACCACAACGTCCTGGGGGAGGGGAGGGGCAGGGGAGGGGGAGGCAGCGACATGCGGGTTTGGCACGGCATGCCCATTAGCTGGGTGTTAATGCGGTTGGCCACAACGTTCTTGGGCATGGACGATGTACCATGGGAGCAACGAGCTAGTTGCAGTTAATTCGCGCGTAAGCTCGGGCCAGAGCACTGGCGAGGGGCCAAGGATGACACCCGGGGCTGCCATAGGAACCGACGACGGCAATGACGGCAGGGGCGGCTGCACGGAGCCCTGGCGGCAACGCCCCCACTGAGTTGCCAAGAAAATACCCAACACAACGCCGATCACGAGCCCGGCTCTGGCCCCGACAGCCAAACCCACACAACCAAATCCCGAATCCAAACCCGCCGCGGCGCGCCCCCTCACCGAGACGCAGCTGAGGTCGGGAATGCCGGAGATGCGGGCCAGGGCGGCGCTGAGCGCCTCATTGGAGGCGCCGGCCGTCACGGCGATCGTCAGCATCGTGCGGTTGGCCCGCAGCAGGTCGCCCAGCTGCCGCAACTGCAGCGGGGGCGGCGCGGGGGAAGCGAGGAGAGGGGAACGGGAGACGGACACAGGGTTTCGGAATGGCGGGCGTGGCAGCAGGCGGGCGGGCGCGGAGGGGTGGCAGTGCGGGCCAATGGGCGTGGGGATGGCGGGCGACACGGTGGCGGTGGGTGGAGGCGGACGCGAGGGAGCGCATGCGCCGGGGTCAGAGGCGGACGGGCCCGCGTGTTTGGTGGTGAGTCGCGTCGCAGCGAGTGCATGGCAGAGCAGCTGCATCCCAGTGCCCCACCTGAGCCTGCGGCAGCGTCACCAGGGTGGTGTCGAACGCCACGTGGACGCGAGCACCGTCCGTGACGGCCGTCACGACGGTGGCCTTGGGCCCGTACGCGCCGAGGGCGTCCTGCGGAGTACGGACGAGCGCAAGCGAGGGTCAGCGCCGTCGCCGTACTGCGTCGCGCGGCAGCTGCTTCCGTACTGTACGGCAGCTGATGCGCGCCAGGCTGCTCGCGAGACTCACGATCATCTTCTTCTTTTGGTCGTCGTCGGCGGCGCGCACAGCGTCGTTGATGAAGACCACAGGCAGGCCCGCGGGCGGCGAGCGGCGCGGCGGCGGCGCCGACGGCGGCGGCGAGGCCCTGCGATCGCAGGAACGGCAGGCGGCAGCCGCGAGGGAGCTTTCAGGCGGCGCCGCGCTACCGTACGGAGGCCCCGCGCGTTCTTCGCCCGCCTTGTCCCCCGGGCCCTTTGGCCAGGGCCTTGCAACTGCAGGCCCGTCCTCCCACGCCCTCGCTTCTTGTGGCCGGCGGGCCGCCTGCCTGCTGCTACCTATCGGCACAGCCCCACATTGGCGGCTACACAACCCTGGCCACACTCACACTCGCGCGGCATACCCCTCATGCCAGCTTCACAGCGACCCTTTCACGGGTACGGTGCGCGAGGCCATGCTGTACGGCACATCCCTCCAAACCACCGTACTACCCGTGCGATGTTGCGCGCTGCTCAGTGCGCGAGGCCCCCGACACGCACCTAGGGGTGCCCGTTGGCGTGGGCACGGGCGAGGCGCCGGGGCTGGGCGTGGCGGAGGGGCCCGAGGCAAACATCGACCTGTCCAGCGCCGCAGCGATCGAGGCGGTGGCCTTGAGCCGGTCCGAGTCGCGGATGCCGCGGCCCTTGTCGAGGCCCGTGCTGTAGCCGTCGGTCTCAAAGCCGTAGCCGATCTGCGGGCGGGCGGGCGGGCGGGCGGGGTCCGCGTCCGCGTCCGTCGGTGTGGGGCTCGTGCGGGCCGCCGTTGACGTCAGCGCTCCGCCGGCCCATGGCCCCTGCCGGTGGCGCAGCTGTCGGCGCCGGCAGGGGGCGCGGCGGCACGGCGCGGCGGCGCCAGCCCGGCCCACGCAGGCCCCGGCTGCACAACCGACGCGCCGCTGCCGGGACGTGGCCCCCTCATCCCATTGCCCACAGCCCCCAACGACCCTAGGCTCCAACCACGCTACGCCTCACTCGCCCCAACGGGCCCCAGGCCCCCAAACCCCCATGCCCCCCGCGCCACCGGCCCCCAGCCAGCCACGCACCAGACGCACGAGGCCGGAGCCCACGGGGATCTCCCAGATCACGCCCTCGCTGGGGTTGCCGTCCACCAGCACCACACGGCGGCCGGCGTTGCACGAGATGCCCACGGTGCGGTCCGCAGGCTGCGGGGGCAGCGGAGGAGAGGTGCAACCAGGCCTCACCGTGTGGCCAAGTGTGCTTCCAGTGTGCTTCCAGTGTGCTTCCAGTGTGGTTCCAGTCTCATGCGGGTGCCCGGGCAGGCCAGCGCGTGGGTTGCGTTGGTGCTGTGGTGCCAGGGGCGCTGCCGTCGTAGACGGCGGCTGCGCTGCGCTGGGGCTCGCCTTGGTGGGTGCGTTGAAGAACGGCACCCCCAGCACGCCGCTGTAGGAGGCGGCGGCGTCGGCGGTGAGGTCCACCCGGCCGGTGATGAGGTTGCGCTGCGGGGAGGAGTGGGGCCGGGAGGCGCATGCGGGCGGGTCAGGCCAGGGCAGGTCAGGTCAGGGGAGGGCAAGGGAGGGCAGGGCAGGGCAGGGCGAGGGGGTCGGTTGCAGAGGGCGGCACCAGTGCCATCACCATCCACATCCACATCCACAGCGACAGCAGCAGTGCCGTCCGCGTCCCCATCTCAACGCAGGACAGCGGGGAGAGCTAAGCGAGCGCAGGGGCCGCGGGCGCGGCCGGGGTGGCGCCGGGGTCCGGACCTTGGTGCAGGTGACGCCGTAGCCGGTGGCGTCCCGCACAATCTGGGTGAGGTCGATCACGTTGAGCTGGCTGACCACGATGGCCAGCAGCGTGCGGCCGCGGGACACCTGGCGCTGCAGGAACTGTCGGGAGCGGGGGGGGGAGGGGCAGGGAGGGAGCGGGGGGATGCGTGTTGCGGGGGCGCTCAGCCGACCCCGCCGCTCTCCACGGCCGCAGCCTGCTGCCGCCACAGCGCGCTGGCACCCGACGACACCCTCGCCCGCCCCCGCCGGCCGCTCCCCTCCGCCACATGTCCCTGTCGCCCAACCCTCAGCGCTGCGAGGCACCCGACGACACCCTCGCCCGCCCTCGCAGCCCGCACCTCCTTGTCGCTCGTGCTCAGCGCGGCGTAGGTGTCGTCAAACACGGTGTGCACCGGCGCGTAGCCGGGGTGCTGCCGCGCCTGCACCACGTCGGCCGCCTCGCCCAGCAGGTTGTACAGCGCCACCCGCAGCTGCAGCTTGTTGGGCGCGTCGTTGGCGAGGGGCCCGTCGTTGAGAAGGATGAGCGCCGACTCGCGGGCTGCAGAGGGGCGGGGGCCGGGGGCGCGCCGGGGGACGCGTTTGTGGTTGGTGGCGGGGGCCGGGGCTGACTGTGCTCAGCCTGCGCATTCAGCTTACGCGCCTGACCCGACAGGGTTCAGGGTTCGTGCCTTTAATAAGATTTCAAAGGCGGCATAGCGATGAAGCACGCTCGTGACGCCGAGTTGCAGCCCAGGCCAGGGCAGGCGGCAGGCCTCCTGGCCCTCGCAAGGGCCGAGCAAGGCCCTCGGCGGGCCCTCGGCGGACCCTGGGCAGCGCTCCTTGAGCTCACCCGGCTCGGCAGGAGGGCTGGGCGGCGCCATGGGCCGCTGGGGTGGGCTGGGAGGGGAGGGCTGCCCGGGCGGCGGCGGCGGTGGCGGCGGCGGCGGGGACGGCGGCGGAGGGGGTGGCGGCGGCGGCGACGGCGGCGGCGACGGCGCGTCAGGAGGTCCCGGCGCCACCGCCGGAGCCCACAGCAGCGTGGGCTGCCAGTTGCGGATGCGCGTTTGGGCTGCGTGGCAGGGCGGGAGGAGGCGCGGGCGGGTGTCGGGGGTGGGTACCGGTGATGGGCCAGTGGTGGGACGACAAACATCACTTCAGGGGTGGCCAGGCGGAGCATCGCGGTGGCAGCTGTCCCGCCGCTGCCGCCACACACCCGGGCGCTCGGCAGCTCACCGCCCCAGTCGAAGCCAATCATCTTGACGAAGCCGCCGCGGGGGGTGGTGAAGAACATGAGCGGGCTGCTGCCGTCGCGGGTCAGGTACCAGCCCTGGCCTGCAGGCGGAGCGCGGCCGCGGGGCGAGGGCAGGGGAGGGGCGGGGCGGGGAGGGGCGGGGGGGGGGGGGTGGGGG
>BDDC01000603.1:41210-52419 GCA_001662425.1 Chlamydomonas sphaeroides
CCCCGTCAACGCCATGCCGCAGCGCTTGGGCGGGTCGACGCTGGGCGCTCGGCTCGGGCGTGGACGCTGCCAGGGTTTGGCGCAGGCCCGCCCGCCACCAACGGGCGCTGTGCGAAGGTGGCCGCCGGCTTGGAGGCGCTGGGCTGGTGCAGCTGCGGAGGGGTGCGCCGACACGCCCCCAGGCACCTCACGCCACGACGGCGCCGCCGCAAGGGGCCCCGGCGCACCGCGCCTCGCTGCAGTGCTGGCCGCCTGGCAGCCAGCTGCGGTGCTGGCCAAAACCCCCCACGCCACGACGCGACCAGCCCTCCCCGCGCACCGCGTCTTGCTGAAGTGCTCGTCCAGCAGCAGCGCCAGCTCCAGCACGCGGCCCGCTGCGTCGGTGGGGATGAGCACGCTGCCCTCGCCCTCCACGGTGGCAGTGATGGCGTCTGGGGTGGGGCAGCACGTGCGGGCGGCGGCGGCAGGCGGCGCTTGAGCTGGGGTGGTGTGCGCTTTGCTTGGTCCAGATGACCCGACACCCACACGTGCCCCGAAACGGCCCACCCACATCCAACGCCCCCGCACACCGCCCTCCAACGCACGCCGCCCTCAGGCGATCGCCCACCCCTCCACCGCACGCACCCAGGAACTCCTCCTCGCGCCGCTTCCGGTCGCTCTGCGGCGCCAGCGCGTTGAGCGCGTCCGTGATGAGCAGCGCGGGCTGCTGGCTGCTGAGCTGCTCATGGAAGGTGGTCTCGTTGAGCAGCCTTGGGAGAGGGGGAGGGCAAGGGGCTGCCGTCAGCTGCGGCCTCAGCAGCGCGGCCAGGCGGCACTCTTGACCTCTTCCCTTGCCTCGCCTTCCTCACGGCACGTCTCTCCCTGACGGCGCCCTGTCGCCCCCCGCCCCCAGCGCCCTGCTGGCTCCCACCGCCCCTCGCCGCTAGCCTCGCCTGCCCCCGCAACTCTCGTCGCGGCAGTGCATGGCCTCTCTGCCCTTGCCCTGCCTCCTCCGTGTCCCTTTCCGCATCCCCACTCTTCCTTGCCACCCTCCTGTCCTTAGTCCTGTCCACCCCAATTCTCCGCCTCCCCATCCCTCCCGCACCCCTCCCGCTGCACCTCTCCTTGCGGTGGTTGTAGTCCACCGCGTACACGACCTCCTCGCCGCAGCCCAGGCTCAGCCGCCACACCGCGCCGCCCGGGAAGCGCCCCGCGGCCAGCGGCGTAATCCAAATGCCGCCACCCGGGGGAGGAGGCCCCGCTGCTGCCGCCCCGCCCGAGCCGCTGGCGCTGGCGGTGGCGGTGGTGGTGCTCACGGGGGGTACCAGCATGTGTTTTTGGCTGAATCGCAGCTCCGTCCAGTGCGGGTTGAGGCGAAAGGCGGCGTCCACGTGGTCGAGGTTGTACGTGTCGAACTCGCTGATGGCCTGTGCGTGTGGGGTTGGATTGGGGCGGGAGAGAGGGGAGGGGGGAGCGGCAGCGAGCGTGCGGGCGGGGTGGGGTGAGGGAGGGAGGTAAGCGGTTGGCGAGAACGGGTTGGGTGGGTCGTTGGTAGCTAGGCGGGCTAGGCGAGCTGCCGCAGGTGGTGGTGGTGGCAAGGGGGAAGGTAGCGCTGGCGTGTGAGGGACAGGGAGGAAGGTGCAGGGGTCGCGGCAGCGATGCGCTCACCTGCTTCCCCAGAACAGACTCAAAGTGGAACATCTCGCCCATCTTGCGCACGGGCTTGGTCGAGTAGATGGGCTTGGCCAGCCCACACTTGCCCACCAAGTAGGGCAACGCACCCAGGTGCGCAAGGTCGGGGTGCGACAGCAGCACAGCGTCCACGCGCGGGAGGACGCTGGGGTAACAGCAGAGGAGGGCATGGGAGCCGAAGGGGAGAATAGCATGGGTGCGTGCGGGCGTGAGGCCGTCGAGCGGCGGCTGCTGGCTCGTACCGCTTGATTGGCTCCAGCAGCGCCTCATCGCAGCTGTCGTCCCAGCCGCAGTCGAGCAGGATGGTGAACGAGTCGATTTCCAGCAGGTAACACAGCGGAGTGTCGCCATCGACACCCGATAGCGGCGTGAAGCGTATCACACAGTCCATGGCGCGGTCGCGCGCTGCAAAGTAGCTCGCTGACTACATCCGACTTGCTTTGGCAGCTGCGACAAGTATTGAGTTCCCAGCGCAAACCAATCCGTGGCAACAAGTGTCCTCCCCTGTTGTGTGATCTGGTGTTTGGCGAGCGCGTGTGTTTCGCGCGTGCGTCAGCCCGCCCCTGCACATGCCCCAGCGGACCAACCCGCCCGATGTCCTTACCGCCATGAGTTGTGGTGCCCCAATCCTTTCTACAGAGGGGTGGGGGCTGCCCCAACCTTGGCCGTCACACTGCTCTGGCCGCCCAGCTGCTACCGCGCTACGTGCCTGGCAGCAGGGCCCGACGGGCTGCAGCCTCCTGAGCTCAGCCCCTGCCCTCCTGCTAGCTGTGCCAGCCTTTGTCTCCTTGCCTGTTGCCGGCATTGGCTGCATCACCTGACATCTTGCCTCGCTCATGAACCGGCAGAACTGCTGTGCTGCAGCTGATACTCGTCGTCTCGAGGCCGGCTGCGTCGTGCTCCGTGGCTGCAACATCTTGAGCGCCCCGCCCCTGTCGCCCACTGCCCATCGGATGCTTGTTCGTCCCGGAGGACCAGAGCAGTGGCAAGGGCCGTTCGCGCCACGATATACTGATACATCGAGCAGCCTGCCGCGACAGGCCGCGACCCGCCAATCCCGTGGCGCAACAGCGCCTCTCGTCTCGCGCGGTTCTGCTCACCCAGGCGCCAGTGCGCCCTCGTCCTGCACAACCTGCCTAACGCCGTCCAACCCCACCTCTGCAAGGCCCGCCCGCCCGCCCCCGTGCACACGTCCTGCGCTCTTCCCAGCACGCCCTCAGCCCGCCCAATTAAACGATCTCACACGCTCCGGACCTCACGCGGCCCCGCTGCCCGCCCTCTCCAAGCTATAACGCCGATGGCGCCGACGGTAGCCGCGCCCTCGCCGCGACGAGCTGCCCCGGCCCTCGGTCCAACGCCGCGGAGCGCTGCTCCAGCCCGCTCCCAGCCCGAGCCGGCCGCCGCGCCGCCGCCGCCAGCGGCTGTTCCGCCGCCGCCACCGCCGCGTCGACAGGCTGCATCAGCCCCACGGCGAGGAGCCCGCCGTCGCATGCGCAGGCCGGCTGGCCGCTACACAGCTCGCCGGAGCACTCGAGCACGCCGCGCGCCTCCTCCGCCGGCAGGACCCTGCGCTCGGGCTGCGGCGGCTGCGGTGTCGCCGACCAACCTGCCGCAGCTGCGGTCGCCCGGACCGGCTGCTGCAAGGCCTCCGGCCCGGTGCCATTACCCTGTCGGCTGCCGGCTGCCGCGGCGTCATCGCCGTTCACGGCGTCGGCAGGGCCATGTCGGCCGTTGCCGTTGCCGGTGGCCGCCGCCGAGCCGGCCAGTTCGGGGCCGTCAAGCGCGGCTCTCCCGTTGCCGTTGCCGTTGCTGCTGCTGCTGCGGCCGGCGCCGTGAGCAGTCTCACTTGCTGCCCCCCAGAGCACGCCGTTGGCCGAGCTGAAGCCGGAATAGGCGCCAGCGCCGGCTTTCGCCCCGTTGCTGGCCCCGTTGCCGTTGCCGTTCCCGTTGCTGCTGCCGCCGCCGGGTTTCCGGTCAGCGCCCCAGCTGCTGAGGCTGCCACCGTCGTCCCCATCCGAGTCCGACGAGCTGAGGGAGACGCCGAGCCCGGCCCGCGCAACCGCCGCCTGCCGCGCCTCGGCCCCGGGCCCAGCCTCCGACTCGGCGACAGCGGTGCGGACCGCGGCGCCGGCCGGCACCACTGCTGCGCCCTCCGCTTCAAGCCAGGACTGCGCTCCGCCTCTCCCCGAGCGCCCGTCCGCCGCAGCTGCCGCCTGCTGATGCGCCCGGCCGCCGGGCGCATCCGCCGCCTCCTGCTGCGCCTCCTGCTGCTGCGCCCGGGCGCCGGCCCCCTCCGCCGCGAGCCGCGCCCCCTCCGCCGCCTCCTGGTGCTGCGCTTCCTGCGGGTGCTGCGCCGCCTCCGCCAGCCGCTGCTGCTCGCGCCGCTGGCGCAGCTCGCGCTGCTGCTGCCGCCGCACCGCCTCCTCCACGTCCGTGAGCACGTCGGGCAGGTCAATGGACAGGTCAGCGGGCAGCTGCTCCAGGTTGGGCGGCCAGCCCACGATGGCGTAGATGATGCGCAGCAGGATGGAGGTGGGGCCCTTGGGCCACGAGGAGCGGTCGCCCAGCACGCCCCAGAACTCCACCGTGTCCAGCTCCTGGTGGCGGAGGAGCAAGGGGGGACGGGAGTGGGGCATAGGTGAGGGCTCCGGGGCATGCTGGGTCAGATGGAGGACCCGGGCCGGCCCAGCCTATGTTCATCCTGTGGCCCAGGCCCGTTGCTAGCGCACTCCTATACACTCCAGTGGTGCCGTGAGGGGGTAGCAGGTGAGGTCCAGCAGGCGGCATGCCACGAGCCAGGGGGTGGCGGTGGTTCGGGGAGGCACGCATGAGTAAAGTGCAGCTCGGAGCGGCGGAGACGGGTATGGGGTAGGGCCGTAGCCCATGGCAGGCTGGCGCAGGCTTGTAGTGCAACAGGGTGGTGGCTGCGAGAGCTGGATACGTGGGATGGGGGTCTGCTGGGAGGGCTGTAGGGGATTGCGGCTCAGGGGGCCCGGGGCAGCACCCCGGCAGGGCTGGATGGCGTGACCACGGAGCGGCGGCCCTCTCCCCAACCAGGCGCCCCGTCGGAGATGGCATGCCGCTTCGCGCTACGCGCCCGCCGTCATGCACAGCTGCCGCTTGCCGCCAAGCAGCTCGGCTTTCGCAGGCGGCGAGGCTGCGCCCTAGCAGCCAATGCTGTGAGCTGCATCGCCGCCGACAGCGGCCAATGGGTAGCCACGGCCGGGGCTTCGCGCCAGCTGGCCGCCGCGCTGGCCGCGCCACCACCCCTGCCCGGTCCGAGCCCGTGTGCGGCATGGCGGCGGTCGTCGCTCACCCGTACAGAGGACTGGAAGTGGATGTACACCTGCGCCTGCGTTAGCTCCGGCTGTGCGGCCAGCAGCTTGCGGTCCGCATACACCAGTGTGTCCAGGACCTGCGGGCGGCAGCACGCCAGGCGCGGGGGCTCAGAATCGGGACTGACCACCGCCATCGCGCAGGCATGACTCGGTCCTTCCGGGCCACGGGTTATGCGACCTGCCATCGGCGGGACTGCATCGGCATCGGCACCCGCGTGGGGGGTTAAACTAGGCCCACACGGCGCCACGGGTACGCGACTGGTCGGGGCGGCATGGTCAGGCGTAGTACTTCCAAGCAGCCCGTAAGTGATGCGCTGCCGCTTGCAACAGTGAGGATGAGCTGTGGTATGCGAGGCCGCGGAGGCTGTCGTGGACACCGGCCCCGACACATCCATCCCGCTACCCCCGACACGCACCAGCGGCATCTCGCGCCGGAAGATATAGTTGCGCAGCAGCGGCGGAGCGAGCCATCTCTCCTCCCCGCTGACGTGGCAGTAGACGTGCAGGGCGTACCCCGACGAGCCTATGCGCACCCATTCCGCAACGACCTCATCCCGCAGCAGGCGCGTGTAGAACCCCGAGATCTGCTGCTCGTTGTAATCAGCGCCTATTGTAAGTTTTAAGCTGCCTGTGATGTCGTTGTGGGTGAGCGTGTACTTGCGGCTCAGCGGAGGGGCTGGCTCCAACGGAGTCGTGCCGGATGCAAGCTGCACAGCGAGCTTCTCCGGCTGGAATGGTGGTGGATCAAACAGCGCTTGTGCCACCTGCACAGCAGAGTGACAACGCTCGGCAAAGCGACGTGGAAAGGCGACGTGCGAGCGACTCTGGCCAGAGCCCGAGCTTACCACTCCTCGCCGAGCGCCGATGACAGCCCTTTGCCCATACAGCAAGCCTACTGATGCTGCGCTTTGGGATGTCGACGCTGCATAGTGGCTGGAGCACCGAGCGTCTGGCCGACCGGCGCCACAGAAGGGCCGGCGTGCTGAGCTGCAAGGGCACGCCGAACCTTGTGCGCGTAAGGCTGCGCTCATCGTAGGATCCCTTGACGAGAGACCATACTTTGCTGGCTCGTTTGTGCTGCAAGCCGGAGCCCAAAACACGCTACAACATGCTTCAATAGCTAGAGTTGCATGCGCCGGTTGCCGCAGCTCGGAACGGTCGTCGCAGCTCACATCAGCGAATGTCGTACGGCCACGTACCCAGGTTTCCCCGACCAGCAGCGCCCTTAAGTCGGTAATCATGAAGGCCGCACAACAGATATAACCAGAGATTTACAGACATGTTCTCAAGCCATTTCCCCCCAGTCACGTGAAGCCGCCATGCCGTGCGACGCCGGTGCACGGTAGGCGCCGTTCGCCCCGCAGCCAGGGCCATCCCGTCGTTACCACAAGGCTCTCTATATCATCTCCGTTCGCACCACGGCCGCCACCTGTCTCACACCATCCGCATCCAGGCCTGCGCAAAACAGGCCAGGATCCACAGTCCGACTCGGCCGCATGCACGCCACCGCCGACAAGCCGCACGCCCCGTGCCTCACGCACGCGCGCCCCCCACATGTGCAGCCCACAGTCTACCATTGCCCGCAGTACAGAGTTGCTGCCTCGTGCGTACCTCTTGGCGCCGGCGACCACCCCAAGCCCCCGCCGGACCAGCCCAAGGGACTCGACTACCTCTGCAACCCCAAGGATTGCCCGCACTCGGCGGTCGCAATGCGGGCACGCTTGACATCCAGCTAATATTATCTGTACACCACCGCCGACCGCTACTTGCGGTTCTGGATGGTGAGGTCGACGTGCAGGTAAAGTGGCTTGACGCTCAGCAGCGTGGGCTTCTTGTTGCGCTTGTAGATGGCGGGCTTCTTGTACACCTGTCCGCGGGCAAACAAAGCGCGCGCACAAATGAGTCTGGTGCTCGAGCAATGGGGTGGATCAACGAAAGCGGCAACCCATGCGGAAGGCGGCCACTGCCGGGTTGCCGCCTGCCGGCCCGGCCGCCGACACAGCCGTGCCATAACATACGAGTTGCATATGATATGGAGAGCGAGCCGACGAGGAGCGCACATTACAGACCGCTGCCCCGGTCACTGCTTGCTATCTTTGTATAACGCGTTAAGGCATCACGCAGCGCGGCTGCGGCGCTTCCGGCCTGGCCCCCGGGGAGCGCACCTCCAGCGTCACGGGCCCGTTCTTGATCTCGTCCATTTCCAGATAGGAGTAGGCCTTAATGCTCTTCTGTGGGCGCAGGGAGGTAAGGACGCAGCAGAGGCAAGCGCCGGCGGCTCAGCGCTGCGGTGTCAAGCAGCGCAGCGAGCGGCAGCGGGGAGGGGCGCTCGGGAGCGGGGACCGGCCCACCTAGAGCCGGAGCGCAGGCCGCACCTTGCCCTTCTTCGCCTTGAAGTGCTTGAACTCAAAGAAGATGGCCGCCCGATCGGACAGCATGTTGAGCGGCGTCTGCACGTAGACGGTGTTCTCGAAGAACACGTAGCTGATATTGGAGCGGCCGATGGGCGTCTCCTGCGGGCCGCCGGGCCGGGCTAGGCACGCTAACACTTGCGCCGCGCGGCTAGCTGCCGCACCTTTCCCGGCGCTGTGCTCACAGCCAGCCAGCCGGGCCCCAGCACACGACCGCCTGCACAGGCTCCACCCTTGCCGCAGCAGCCGCGCACCTGCACCGCCTCCACGGCCTTGCCGTTCTCGTCGCGTACCGACACCACCACCTTGGGCTCGAAGTAGCTCATGGCGTCCTTGAAGCCCCATTTCTCAATGTAGATGACCAGGCTGACGTCGCCCATGTTGTGGTCCGGCGCCGGCCGAAGCGTGCCGTCGGCGGTCTCCTCGGTTGCCTCCTCGTACTCGGCTTCCCGCACCTAGCGCCGGGCGGCATTGAAGCAGTCACGCAGCACTTATGGCACGAAGCGGGCCGGTGCGTGACTGGGCGGGTACGGGATTGGCGACGCGGGGATCGGGCGGGTGCGGGAATGGGCGTTGCGGGGATTGGGCGGATGCGGGAATGAGCGTGGTGTGGTGTGGGGTTGGCCTTGGCCCGGGCTACAGTGGCGTTGCGTAGTGCGTACGGCTCGGGGATGGGCGGGCTGCCGTGCGTAAAGACGTCGACGCACCTCAGCGGGCGCGCTGAACGCCACCGGCGTGGCCGTGATGGTGCCCTCCGGCTTGACCATGGGGAGCGGGAAGGCCGCTGCGGGAAGCCAGGCACGGCATCAGCAGGGCGAGGACGCCGGCGCTTAGCGCCGCACACAGGACACACTTAGGACGATGGCGTCATGAGCAGGGCGCGTGCTGCTGCCGCGGGCCTCACTGTCGGTGATGATGATCTCCTTCATGAAGGCCTTGATGTTCTTCATCCCGGCCAGCGCCACGCCACGATTGGCGCCCTTGGACAACTCCTGAGACATGGAAAGCCAAGCCAAGCCCCTATTTTGTGTGCGACACCGATGCGCTGAGCGATAATGCAGGCGAGGGTGAGGCCATGGCGGTCCGGGCTCACCCACCTCTATCCGGTACTTGAGCGCCGTCGCCAGGCGGCCGATCCCATCTCGTCGGGCGAGCGGCAGCTGCAGTACGTTCTCTACGTACTCCTGCGGTGGACGCACGCAAGCCGCATGTGGGTCGGGCGGGCAGGATCAGGGACATGCGCCGCATGTGGGTCGGGCACAAGAGCCTGGCGTCCAGACGCGACGGGCAATCCCTGGGCGAGGCCTTCTCTGCTGCGGTGGAGGTCCGGCCAGCGTGCGGGGTCCGGTGCCCGGCCACTCGAGGCAGGTGCTTACCGCAGCTGCTGCGACCTGCAGGCGCTGGTAGCCCTCCAGAGCTTCCTCGACCTGAGCGGAGCAGTGAGGAACCGTGGGCAGCCAGCCGTTAGCCAGTGGGCACGTGCAATGCACCATTCCTGCACGCCAATGTCATGTAAGGTACAGCCGATCACCAGCCAGCGCTAACCCAACAGCGCGCACGCACGGCCAACACCGTCGCGCCGTGGCCCCCCTGTAGCCATGCCCCCTTGCAGCCCACAGCCGCAGCCTGCCAGCCCAGGTCGTTGGCAGCAACCCCACGCCCAGAGGACCGCAGGGCATACCGGCCACCGAAGACGGACCCACCCGCCGACCGCCACGGCCGGCGGCCGGCCGGCCCCGGCCCCGGACAGGCCCCCGGCAGTCCACCCCCCTGCAGCTGCGCTGCACGGCGCGCACACCACGCTCCCAAACTGTGCACTACTAGTGAAATGTGAAGTGACTCTGTCGCCGACACCGCCACGAACCTGTCCCCAGGTGTCATAGTCAACAGCCTCCTGGAACGCCCGGTCCCAGCGGGCGCGTGTGTCCTCCATCGTCTCGCGTCTCGCCGGTCAACGCAAGTTCGGAAGCCGAGCCGCTGCTCCTATATGTCAGTTAATCACGACTGGTGTCATCAGTGGTCCATAAGCTCGCGAATGCGCGTTGATACAACAACGCGCGGCGCGTTCCCAAGGCAGTCACCACGGCAGAGGTTGAGCAAGGTGAAGTCCTGGATATATCAGGCTGCTGTTATTGGTATGGATGTTGGTAGCTGTGGCCTGGGCGCGTCCGGTCCTGGGCTGATGCAGCCCGTCATTGCGTTTGGGCACTGTGCGCTGAGCCGCTGCCGGATAGACACACCACCGAGGCCTGCTACGTAACGCGCCCCATAAGCACTAAGTTAACCTTTGTTTAGAGCTCTAGGAGCTTCATCGCGCTGCCAACAGTGACGCCGGACCAGCCCAGGCTCGACGCCGTAGCGTGCTGCGTATATAGAGCTGAGCACGCCACTTTGAGCCGGCGCGGGGCGCCATGGACTTCTTGGTGGGGAGATCTCCGTCGGCTTGCTTCCATGGCGCTGCCCTACCGCGTGTAACACGCGGGTTGCCTCACGCAGAACCGAGGCGGCCCGACGAAGGCGCAGAAGGAGAAGATAACCGAATTCCGCTCCATCACTGGGGTGCGTGGCGGGCCCTGGCGGGCTCGGCGGGGTTGAGACAGGACCACACACCGACCCCAAGTATTCTTCAGGTTGCCTCAGCTGGCCGCAGTGCTGTCAGCTGTGGTATCTGATGCATGGCCCTACGCAGCAGCAGCGCCAACTCCTCCAGCTCCGCCGCAGCACTGCGCGCCTGCTCGTCTACCCCCGCGCCCGCCAGCCCAGCCGCCCTCGCCCAACCCGTCGCCGCGCCCGGCCCCCTCGCCACCCTTGCCCCGCCACCTGCCCGTACTCCAGGCTAGTGACAAGGTCGCCGGCGACTGCCTGCGGCAAACGCAATGGAGCCTGGAAGCGGCGATCAACCATTTCTACAACGCGGGGATGGTGGCTCAGGCGCCGCAGCAGGGCGGGCTGGACCTCCGCGCCGTCGAGAAGCTTTACCAGGCCTATAAAGGTGCCGCTGAATGGGGCGCGGTGGCTGGCAGGGGTCCGAAGATTTCCAGGATGCCGCGGCCAGGCTCGGCTGCTGGGAGGGGTCCAGCAGGTCCAAGGGGTGTGCTCCCGCGCACGTCGCCGCAGCTGGCGAGTGCACCAGGTGCTCCACGCCAGGGGCCGTTACATGGCAGCGCGGCACCGGTGGTCCGCACCCCACGGCCGCAAGTGGCGGATGCACCGGCTCGCTATCGCGGCTTTGCAGCAGCAGCAGCAGTGCAGCGGGCGCAGCAGCGCAGCGGCAGCGCGCGCGGAACAGCACGCGTGAAACAGCACGCGCGCTCGGCGCGTGCACGGCACCGCCGGGCCCGCTGCGGGGGCTGCCGGTCGAGTACGGCATGGAGGGAGGTGTTGCCGTTGGAGGTTCCCGTGCTTCAGCCTGCTGCTGCTAGAGCAGCAGCTTGCAGCTGCGCCACAAAACGGCAGCCAGCCGAGCAGCACTGGCGGCCATTGGCCAGGTGCCGCGTATGCCGCAAGCCCGCGCTGCCGCGCTAACAATTGCCTAGCGCCTCGGTCCCAGCGCGCCCCGATCAACGCGCGCATGGTCGCCAATCGCAGCGAGATACTCGCCTCGCATGCTTTGTGACTCCGCTGGCCCCGCGCGCCACCCCCCTCGTGGCCTTCCCCTGCCAGAACCCGACGAGGACATGATTGGTGTGAACGGCATCACTCGCTTCTGCGAGGAGCTGGGGGTGGAGCCCACTGACATTGTGGTACTCAGCATCTGCTGCTACATGGTGGGGAGGGGAGGGGAGGGGA
>BDDC01000604.1:0-39984 GCA_001662425.1 Chlamydomonas sphaeroides
CCCGCCCCGCCCCGCCCCGCCCCGCCCCGCCCCGCCCCGCCCCACCCGCGACACCAGCAGGTCCGCCAGCGCCTTGGCCCCCGCCTGCGCCATGCGGTTGCCCGACAGGTCCAGCAGCGTCACGGTGGCGTTGTCCTGCAGCGTGCGCACCAGCTCCGCGCAGCCCTCGTCGGGGATGGCGTTGTCGGCTGGGGAGGGGGTAGGAGAGTAGCGCAGGGGGAGTCGGCAGGTTGGGGCGGAGTGGAAGGGAGGGGTGGGTTGGTTGTGGGGGGTGGGGCTGTCAGCGGGGCCGGGGAACAGAGGACGCATTGGTGGGTGGGCTGGGTGGGCTCGAGGCAGGGGGACACCCTGGGAAGGACGGAGCGGCCCGTGCTCCGCCCGTCGGCCGCCGAGCCTGAGGGCGCCGCGCCGCCGCCAACCCCTGTCGTGGCCTCACCGAGGCGCAGCACTTGCACGTTTTGGTTGATGCGCAGGGCGCCCGCCAGCGCTCGCGTGCCTTTAAGGCCCAGGCCTGCGAGGGGCCAGCAGCAGGTTCACCCGCGCGTAGGGTCCTTCGTGTTGCTGGCGGGCTGCGGGGGCAGCTCCGCAGCGGCGGCCGCACGCCGTGCCGCGCTGCTGCTTGGTAGGCGCCCAAGTCCCCCCCCCCCCGCCCTCAAGCGGGCTGCGCCCTGCGCAGCACAGCCGTGCCCAGCGGCCCGGTCCCGCAATTGTGTGACTGTCATACTGCTGCTGTCCCGCTGCTGTCCCGCTGCTGCCCCGCTGCTGTCCCGCTGCTGTCCCGCTGCTGTCCCCCTGTCATGCTGGTATTGTGCCGCTGCTGTCCCGCCAATGCCCGCCGGTGCCCTGCTGCTACCCCGCGGCCGGCTGCGGTCGCACCGTAGTGCACTACGTGCATGGCCTCCGCCTCGAGGTACTTGAGGACCTGGCTGGCGGGGCTGATGCCCTGCTCCCGGCACAGCTCCAGGTACCGCATGCGACCAAACTGGTCCTCCTCGGGCAGCTCGTCTGCGGCGGGCGGGCAGTCGTACAGAGCTGATGCGTGGCGCACGGCCAGTCAGGGTGCAGCAGGTTTCAGGCCTGCACGCCGCAGAACCACGTCCCTGGCTGCGGTACGGAGCTGCTGTGCACGCGAGGTGGCTCCGAACGGAAGGGAGGCCGCCGCAGGAGCAGGCTCTGGCCGGGGCCGGGGCACGGCCGGGGCTGCAGCCGGCACGCCGGCATGTCAACATGTCCGAGTGCTGGAGACTGTACCTTCAAGCAGGTCATCATCCTCATCGTCCACGCCTCTCCCTCGCTGCATCCTACAGCCCGCGTGCAGAAGCCCCGCGGCGCTGCGAAGCCCGAGGGACACAGGAAGAGCTTTCAACCGTTTCTTATTTTCTGAGCATTAAGACAAACGTTATTGCTCCTGTGCACTACACACGATACAAAAAGAGGGCTCAGGTGAGAAACTCGTGCGCTGGTCACAAATGCAGCCAGGCGTGATGCACGTCGTTATATAGCTCTCAAAAGACGCTCACTGTGCTAAGCCAGAGCGGCTTTGCCACCTGGCCATTGGGGCCATGCAAAGAAGGTGCTTGGATCTGCGACGCTTCGGCAATTCGCGTGCTGCGTTGCTATACCCATATCGCCACCTGCACAGAGACGCTACCGAGACCGTCAGTTGCATCACTCCGCCGACCGTAGGAAGATGCTTACTTCTCGCAGTGCTTCTAGCGTGGCCGGCTGCCGCTCACAGCCGCAGCGTCGCGTCCTTGCGACGCCAAGCGCCCCGCGTGTGCGCAGCCGGCAAGTCGCGTGCCAAGGACTCTTTGGACTCGGCCTCCCTGAGGTGGCTGTAATTGCTGGCGTCGCGGCGCTCATCTTTGGTCCCAGCAAGCTGCCTGAGCTGGGCAAGTCGCTCGGCCAGACCGTGAAGAGCTTCCAGACCGCGGCGAGCGAGTTCAACGACGAGCTGAAGGCGGGCATGGCGGAAGACCCCAAGAAGCCCGCGGCCGAGGAGCCCAAGAAGCCGGAGAGCCCATAAGCGGCTATGGTGGGCGGCTGAGGACGCTGGCGGCTCCATGTCGGCATAGGCGAGGGGTCTGTGGGGGTGGAGGGGTGGAACACCACAGCGCGTGGTGTGGTGTGACGGGCTTTGGTGATGGCCTCTGCGCTGCTATGGGCAATTTTTGCAGTGCAGGCAAGCGATGCCAGGCAGGAGCGTGGCCCTAGGACACGGTAGGGTCTTCACGTACGCGCGCATCTACGCGCTCAAGGGGTGTGCTGGTGTGAGGCGAACGCTGTGCGGGTTTGGGCCGTTTGTTGCGCCTTACTCGTTATTGGGACGTACTGATACCGGACCGCTACTAGACAGTGGTGTGTGCGATGAGGGGCGGCCGGAGGGGTTATAGACGGAGGACTGATGTGGATTAGTGCGTGTCAAACCGGTGCCTGTCCCGGCATGATGAGTGATGTGCATAGGGCTCACTGCATGTTGCACATAAGAGGGCGCGCGGTTGGCACGGGTAACTCGCTTGTAACAGAGTCAAGCGACCGATTCCGATGTCCTGCTTTCACCCCTTCAGCTGGCAAGCGCCACCTGTCGCGCCAGACGCCGTCATCAGATAACGCATACACACAATTCACCCGTCAGCACCACACTAGCTCGCAATTATGCCAGGCCGCGACGCAGGTCAGCGCAGACGCAGTTTGCGCCGGAATGTCGCCACAGTTGTTTCAACTGATGAATGCTTATGATAAATATCCCGCCCGCAGGAAAGGCTAAGCCCCTGAAGGCCCCCAAGAAGGCAAGCGGGGCTGCGCGGGTGCCACAACTGCGCGTGCCGGCTTGCTTGGCTTTCAGAGCGTGTCTGCTTCCTGGCCTATGCTGGTGGTCGGGCTCTGTGTCGGGGCTCTCGCCTTGAGCGCCTGGCGCCGGCGCCGATTGCGCATCGCTTCTACGGTCGATTGTCCTGCGTCTACTCGCAAGCGAGCGCATCAAGCAGCCACACTCCTGCACGCGCGGGGCGGCACTGCAACTTCAACCGCCCTGCCGACACCCGGTCGTCCCGCCCGCGACACGCCCTCGCACTTGCAGGCCGAGAAGGACTACGACGAGGCTGACATGGAGTTCCTGGCAAAGAAGAAGGCCGAGGAGGCTGCCCTGAAGGAGCTCAAGGCCAAGGTATGGCGTCAGGGAGGGCCCTTCAAGGGGCCGCGTAGGGAGGCGGCCTCCTCTCCGCTCTCGTGCTGTTGCCTTGCCAGCGGTCACAGGGTCCTCCATAATGCTATTCTCCTCGCCTCCAACGCGCTAACCCATTCGCCTTCTTGCCGCCACCCGTCCCCAGGCCGCTAAGGGCGCTATCGGGGGCACTGGCCTCAAGAAGTCCGGCAAGTAGGCGACGCACGGCGGCTCTAGGAGAGAAGAAACGGTCACGGTATACTTGCTTGGAGCAACTGGGACTTCCCAGTACACGGATAGGTCAAGCGCGCTGAGGACGAGCTCCAGCTGCCCTAGCGGAAGCTTCGCAGCCAGAGCGCGGGCGTCTCCCCCTTCGGGCGACAGCGATGGCCCAGGGGGGCCCGACTGAGCCGCCAAAGGGCGCGGCGTCCACCGCCAGCCCCGCGCAGCCGCCGCTGGCCGGCGGCGCGGTGGGGCGCAGCAGCGGCGCGGGCGACGTCCCCCAGGACTGCCTGGGGTGCCGCGTCACGGGGTGCCTGTTTGGTGTGGGCGGCGCGGGCTACCTGGGGTCGGTCCTGCTGCAGGACCCGCCGCCGCGGGGCGCGCACCGCTACTCGGTGATCGTAACGGCGGGGGCCATGTTTTGCTTCGGCATGTACCGCGCGTTCTGGTGATGGGTGAAGGGGGTGCGGCGTGCTGGGTGGTGCAGGGCGGTCCTGCAGGGGCCTGGGCGCATGCGGTGCGGTGTGTTCGAGATGGCGTTCGGCGCCGCTGGGTCGCCCTGGGTGTTGGGCCTTACTATGCCTCCGCGGCGTGGTGACCTGGCGAAGCGCGGTGGGATGCGCCTAGGCGCAAGATGTAAGCAAGAGCGGTTGCGGGGCGCGGTGCAAAGTGGGCCGCGGCGGCGGCGGCCGGTCCAGAAGCCGTGTGGTGCTGGCCGCACCGCGGGTGGCGTGGCGCTGAGGTCGTGGCGACGCAGCCTGACGCAGCATGACGGCGGCGTGGCTGTTACCGGTGTCGCGGCCGCAACAAGCGACACACCACGCCGCTGCGCCGCGCAGCATGACGCCGGCCGCATGTAAGTACGCGGCAAGCAGCAATATACCAGCGGACACCTCTTCAGCGCACAGCCAAGGAAGTCGCAACCCTTCGCTGCCCCAGCAGCACCTACCGCGAGCGGCCCACCGCCATACAACTGCTGAGCCTGACGTCGGCCGCTGTGTCCGACAATCTCACGATGCAGTACCCCTCCATCGTCAGCATGATCAAGCAGGCGAGCAGCGGTTCGGCGGCCCAACTCTCGCCCTGCCGGTCGCTCCGCTAGTCCGCCTCCTCGGACGTCCTCAACCTCCTCCACCACACCTTCCCCCAACACAGGACCACGAGGTGCAGCGGCTGCTGTGGGCGCAGTTCAATGGGCCGGGTACACCCGAGGTCAAGCAAAACATCGTGAGACCAGCCTAGGGGACGGCAGAGGGGCAGGCAGGGCACGCCGCGCAGACTGCGCACCAGACGGCCCCGCATAACCGCTGCGGCTCTGAAGCGGCCATAGCCCTTCCCCGCTCTCACGCCCGTTGCAGGCGTGGTCCCTGATTCGGGAGCTGAGCGCCCACGGCGGCGCGGAGGAGGAGGTGCTGTACCCCGAGGTGGGAGCACACGAAGGCCGCGCGTCGCCCACTGGCTGACACCGCAGCCCCGTAGGCTGCATCAGTGCAGCAGCCCGTCCCCATCATGGCCCCGGCCCACTCCCTGTCTGGCCTTCGCATACTTTCGTTTTTGTGGTCACGCGCGCTCCTGCCCCAGCTGCGGCGGCGCCTGGGCCACAAGGCGGCGGAGCACCTCATTGGCCGCGAGGGGCACCGCACCATCAAGGCGCTGCTGTGGGAGCTGGACCGCAGCAGCATCGCCAGTGGCGGGCTGGAGGGCTACGGCGGCAAGTTGAACCACCTGATGCAGGTGGGCCTAGGGTGGTGCGCAATCGCGCAACGCATGGGAAGACGCTCCCACGTGGGGCGTGCTGCACCGGGTGCACCCAGCTGCACATACGCAAGCGCAGGTGCGGGCTGCGTGCTGCGGGCTGCTGTGCCGTGCGGGCGGCGGCGGTACGTGTGGCAGCCGGTGGACACAGGGTTCCCGGCTGATGTGCGCTGTCCCGTGGCGCGGCACCGGGTGCGCTGGGGCCGGCGCAGGCGCCGCAGTCACCGGGCCGTTCCGACGTGGCCCGCCCTGCCCTGCCGCCGCAAGGACCCTGCCCTGAGCTCTTGTGACCTTGGCGCCGTGCCGGTGGCCCCGCGCTGCAGTTCACGCTGGGGCACGGCATCGAGGAGGAGGACCAGATGCTGCCGGCGCTGGAGGAGGCGCCCGGGGTGGACGCCGACCGGCTGGCGGTGCTGGGGCGCGCGTTCGAGGCGGCCAAGCGCACCGCCGCCACCAGGTGCGGGGGGCGCTGGGGCGTAGAAGCGGGCCAGCGCTGGGCCCCACCCCTGGGAGCCCGCGCATGGAGCCCGGGTTCTGCATGTGCCGGGAGGCATGGCCGTAGCTGGCGTGGTGACGCGCCGATCGCTTCTGAAGGTTTCGCTCTGCCTCCCGGCCCCCCGTATGCGCCCGCAGGCCGCACCCGCTGGCGCCGCAGCGCCCTCCGCTAAACTGGCTGCTCAATCACCTGGCGGCGCCACTGGACCGGGCGCTGGACGTGTGGAGGTTCGGCGGCAACCCGCCGCCGCTGGTCAGGCCAACGAGCGTGTTCGCATGAGTCCTGCCACAAGCTGTAGGCTCTTGGCTACCTCGTGTGCCGACTCCGGTCGGTGGGGCGGGAAAGGAAGAGGTAGATGTCGGGCCGCGCGGCCATGTCGCGACCTGCAGAAGGATCCTTTGGGCAGCGAGGGCATGCAGAGCTGCTCGCGCTCACAGTTGGAACTAGGATATGAGGTTGGGGCCTTGGGTGGGCAAATGGCGTACGCCTGTTCGCCTGCACAAACTTGCATGTAGCAACAGATGTCAGCACTGCCTGGGCGCGTACGTGCGGGCGGAGGGTTGCTGTTGGAGCGGCTGCCGTGTTATGGTTGGGTGCGATTGGGACCATGACGAGGTACCTCGCAAATCTTGCAAAGACACGGTGTGCGGACGGCAGGCCACTGCAAGCGCACCATCACCGTCCACTGCAATCTCTCCTCCTACACTGAAACCTCAAGCAGCTACCGGCAGAAAGCGCTCCGGCCCGCGCGACCACACCGTGCCACAACGCCACGGCCACCAAGCGGCCGCGGCTCCGCTCTCCCGACACCCAACGCCCCACGCCACGCCGCCCGGCCGCTCACGCCGGGCCCATCAGCTGCTTGCGCGCGGGCGCCACCACGTCCCCCTCCGCCACGCCGCTGCGCTCCCGCGTCAGCCGCGTCAGGTGGTTGAGCGCCGCCATGTTGAAGCCCACCACGTCCTTGAGGCCCTGCAGGTGGGATGGGTGGGATGGGTGGGTGGGTGGGTTCATGAGTGGGTGGGTGACATCCAGCACGCAGCGGCTGGTGTGCGGTCATGGGCGGCAGGCACCTGAGACCCACAAGCAGCCCCACCCCGGCCCCAGCAGCCCGGGCCCCGACCTGTGCCGCGCCGCGCAGCCGCCGCTGCAGCGCCAGCAGCGCCGGCCTCGCCGCCGCCGTGGTGGTGAGCTGGCTGTGGTGCAGCCGCACCAGCAGCACGCCCAGCCGCACACACAGCTCTACCGCGGGTCCGCCGTACGACAGCCACCTGCCAGCGGTGGACGCGGTGGATGCATGGGCGGAGGCGGCGGGGTCGGGTTCGGCAACAAGACAACACGAGCAGGTGTGCATGCGACACACAGGCGGGCCTCGGCCGTTTGCGCTGTGCTATGGCGCTTATGCTCGAGCCGCCGGACCGCAAAGGTCCGCTGGCGACAACGCCCCACCTGGGCAGGTAGCTGAGCAGCCGCAGCGCGTCCGCAAAGGGCAGCATCATGGCCGCCTGCTCCAGCTCCGCGGAGCGCACGGCGCCCACCACCTGCAGGCGGATCCAGGGCAGGCAGGCGGTCGGAGGCAAGGGGCACGAGCACGGGGCCAGAACGCACCGTCGTAGCACCGTGACTTGCCCACTGCCGCTGCAAGCAACTCAACCTCGCCACCCCCAAGCTAGGGTGGTCCAACGGCACACGAGCCTTCACGCCACACGGCCCGACACCTCTCCCACTCCCACCTTTAGTACATAGGCCGACGGCGCCAGGCCGCCCAGCACCGCGTTGATTGGCGGCGGCCGCGGCGCCGGCCGCCCCTCCGCAGCCGCCTCGGCCCGCTCCTTGTCCGCCGCCCGCAGCCGCTCGATCTCGTCCGCTGCCACATCCAGCGCCTCAATGATGGCGTCGGCGGCGCTGACCGTCTCAATCGTTCGGCGGCCCGCCGGCGCCGCGGAGCCGCCGTCGGCGCCGTCACGCCCGGCTGCGGCGGCGTCGCGGTCGGCGGCCGTGGTCTCCATGTCCGCCTCGAACAGCGACTCGAGGCGCCGCTCGCGCTCCTCCTCCACGAAGAAGGGCTCCGCGGTGCGCTCCCAGCGGCGGATGGAGCGGTCATGCGAGCCTGCGTGGGCACGGGCAAGTCATATCCAGATTACATGACCCAGCCACGCTCCAGAACTAGCTTGAGTGCGGGTCCACATGGGGGAACGCAGCCACGCCACTCCAGCCCGACACAGGCGCGCTTACCCGTGACCACAAAGTCGCCAAAGGCGCTGACGTTGAGGCACCACACCTCGGCGTGGTGCCCGGGCAGCTCCAGCAGCAGCTCGAAGCGGTCCAGGTCCCAGTACTTGAGCATCTTGTCCTTGCCGCAGCTGAAGGCGTAGTGCGTGCCCGGCACCCAGGCCACGCCCATGACCGCGTCGCCGTGCGCAAAAAGCGACTTGTGGCAGTCGCCGAAGTCCAGGCCCCACACCTGAGGGGTTGGAGGATTGGCAGGCGGGAGGGGGGCAGCTCATGCCCAGCCGGGCTGCAGCCGTCGCCGCTGCAGCCACATCCGCAGCAACGAGGCGCTGCCCACCGCGCCCCATCTGGCCATGGACGCTCCCCAAGCCCCGGGCCCCGAGCCGCTGCCCAGCTGCCAGCCGTCAACACGCCCCGCCAGCCCCCTGCCATGCGCACCTTGATGTTCTTGTCGGAGGAGCCGGTGAGCAGCAGGCTGCCGTCGCTGCTGACGTCCATGCACAGCACAGGCAGCTTGTGGCCGTACAGCGACAGGAAGAACTTGAGCGAGTCGGCAAAGTAGACCTGGCGCGGCAGGGGTTGGTGGGGGCAGGGGATGAGGGGGGCGAGTTCCGATGAAGTGAGGCGGGGCGGGGCGCGTGTTGGTGCATCGCAGCACATGCCGCACCAGCCAGACCAGAACTTCAGCCCTTTCTGACCCAGGAAGTCGCCCTCCGTTACCCAGTAACCCGCATAGGGCCCCTCCTGCCATCTCACCGCGACCTCACAAGCGCGTCCCTGGCCCTTCCCCACCTCCCCACCTCCCCATCTCCCCTCCTTGCTCGCCCCACCTTGACCGTGGCGTCCAGCAGAGCCACCGCCAACAGCCGTCCGTCGGGGCTGATCTTCACGCTCAGCACGTCGTCGGCCATGGCCAGAGAGCGGGCGTGCGTGAGGCGCAGACTGCGCGCGCCGTCGCCGCCCTGCGGAGCCACCACCGTCCACTGCCAGAACTTGACCTGCGGCAGCCAGGGCCGTCAGGGTGCACGGAGGCGATATGTGGGGCGGGCTGAATAGGCGACTTGGCGCTGCGTGCGCTGCGTGGACGGGTTGGCGAGTGGGTGGGTAAGGGGCGCGCGAGGGCGCCAATGGCCGACGCACCGTCTTGTCGGCGCCGCCGCTGACGAAGCCGGTCCGGTCCGGCAGCGCCGCCAACGACCACACGGCGCCGTTGTGCGCAGACTTCTCCTCCGACACCAGGCAGGCGGCGCCAAGGTCAAACACCTGCAGCGAGCCCTCCTGCGGGGCGGGGAGGGAGGGGAGGGCAGGGAAAAGGAGCGAAGGGGCAAGGGTTGAGCGGTTGCTTTGGATGAGCGCGCCAGGAGGGGCAGCACGGCTTGGGGCGCAGCCGTCGCCCTCCCAGCCGGTTGGCAGCTCGCTGCGCACCTTGGTGCCGGCCACCGCGAAGCGACCCCCCGGGGCAAAGAGCACCGCTAGCGCGTATCCGCCGTCCATGCTGCGGGGCCGAGGGCCGAGGGCCGAGGGCAGCGGCAAGGGGAGGCCGTCGCGGGCGAGCGTTGCGGCGGGTGGGCAACAAGGTCCCCGGCCCCGGGCGGCTGCCCTACGCGCCGCATAATTTGGGAATGTCCTGCATCCCACGCTACGTGCTCTGCCGCCTCCGCACCTCCCACGCCCGGCCCGTGCCCGTGCCTACCCCGCCCGCTACCTCTAGTTCCCCCCTTCCCCCCCACCTGGCCAGGCAGGAGCTCAACCTCTCCAACCCACGATTCAACCCGTCCCCGGAACCCGCCACGACCACCCTGCACCCCTGCCCCGCCTCCCAAGCCCCTCGCCCCTCACCTGGCCAGGCAGGATCCGGTGCGTGGGTTCCACAGTTTGAGCCCCGCCGAGGAGCCCGTCAGCATCTGGGCGTCGTCGGGTGACAGGCTGCAGCAGCGCACGTCGGAGCGGTGGCCGGCCAGGTCCAGGCGCGAGGCGGCCTCGTACGAGGTGGCGTCGGTGGACACGTCCAGGACCTGGGGGGCGGGGAGCCGGGCGAGCGCGAAGGCGGGGCCAGAAGGCGTCGTTGGGCGGCAACGCGAGCATCCGGTGAGAGGCCAAGGCATGCACCCTGCACCCGCTCACGGCCCCCAGGCCCCTGCCGGGTTCCAGTCCGCATGCCCCAGCTTCCCCCAGCTCCCGTTGGAGGCCCCCGCGCACCTCGACGCTGTTGTTGGTGAGGCCCAGCGCCAGGCGGCAGGCCACGCCCGAGGGCAGCTTCACGCCGGGCGGCGCCCAGGCGAAGGCCTTGATCTTGGTCTTGACCGACACCAGCTGCGCCGCCTCCAGCTCGTCCGAAGCCTGGGGCGGGGCAGCGAGGAGGGCAGGACTTCGCGTCCTGAATCCAGCGACAAGCTCCGTCCCGAGCCTGGGTCGAAGCTCCCTTCTCAGCCAACATCAATGGGAGCCTGTACCTGGGCTGGGTCAGCCTGCTTGTGCGCGTGGCCCTTGCAACTCCGACACAGCCCTGACAAGCTGCCGCATCTGATCCCTGTGTCAGCCGCACGCCCACTGCCCCACCTTGAGCCGGTCGTCGTCGTCGGCCCCGGCGGCGCCGCCCGCACCCGCCTCCTCCTCGTCCTCGCTCTCCTCGCCCGCCGCTGCGGCCGCCGCCGCCCCGCCCGCCTTGTCCTTCTTGGTGGCCTTCTCCTTCCGCCGCTTCTTGCGGCGCTTGAGCTTGCGCTTGGCCTCCTCCTCGTCACGCACCCTGCGGCCCCACAGCCGCGCCACACATTGCCTCAGCCCACCGCTCAGCCGTCACCGGGCTTGACCCAGCTGCCCAAGGCTCAGGCCGTGCGACCCCCGCCCTGAGAGCCAGGCCCACAGCTACAGCGGCTGGCGGCCTGGCTTTGTCGCCGTTGACCCCCCGGAGCCCAGGAGCCCTTGGCAGCAGCGGGAGAGCCCTCCTCGCCCTGTCCCTCAGCCCGCCTTCCGCGGCTCACCGGAACAGCTCCAGCCCGCGGCCCGCGCCCTGCACCGCCAGCCAGGCGCCGTCGCCGCTGTAGCGCAGCAGGGCCACCCGCTCGTGCGAGGCGGCGCCGCGGCGCACGCTGCCCATGGGCAGCAGAACCGTGTGGTCGCGGCCGGCGCCGTCGGCACCGGCGGCGGCCCCGTCCGCGTCCACGGCGTCGGGGTCCCTGCGTGGGTAGCGAGCGCCGTGGGATGATGTCAGTCCGTGGCCAGCGCCAGCAGCATGGCACGGAGGTCGAGCCAAGAGAAGACGGCTCTAGGCAGCTGTGGTGCATGCCAGCACCTCTCGGCTGCGTGCTGCTGTGTGGGTGTGTGTTTGTGTGTGTGATGCTGCGGCCTGCTCTCGCGGTCCGGCCCAGCGTGTGACCCAACGCGGTGGCGGCCGCTGGCTCACCGGATGGCAAAGGCGCGGATCTCGTTGTCGGTGGACCCCGTCACCAGGCGGCTGCCGTCGGGGCTCACGTCCAGCGACCACACCTCGGCCTTGTGGCCGCCCAGCGTCTGGCAGCAGTGCTGCGTGTCGCAGTCCCACACCTTGAGCAGGCCGTCCTTGGAGCACGACACCAGCCGGGGCTGGCGAGGCAGGAAGGCCTGGCGGGGGGGGCCCGGGGACGCGGGGATGTGGGTGTTGCGTGGGTGGGCTAGAGGCAGGGCGCGAGGCGCCCGCACGTCTATCCCACAGCCAGCCGGCCCGCCGCTGCTGTGTCCGGCAGCGGTGGATGGCCCCTCCCTCCCTCCACCCACACGCAACAAACATGAACCGTGGCGAGCCCTCGAGAGGGCCCCGCACCTCGCCCCTGGGGCCTCACCACGTCCGTGACCTGGTCGCGGTGGCCCCTGAGGCGGTACAGCCCCGCCTCCGCCGCCACGTCCCACACAATCACGTCCGTGTCGCGGCCGCCGCTGGCCAGCAGCGAGCCGCTAGCGTTGAAGCGCAGGCAGGCCACCGCCGACTGCAGGGACGGGGGAGGGAGGGAGGGATCACGACATGGAACGACGTGGGCGGGGCGCTGCGGTCTGATAATGCCGGCCGGCCGCTCGGCCGTCCAGGCAGCGCCCCGGAACGTCCCGGCCGTCCAGGCAGCGCCTCGTCGCCGCTGCGGCCGCACCTTGTGTCCCTTGAACGTCACCGCGCAGTCGCCGCTGGTGTACTCCCACAGCCGGATCTGGGCAGAGCAAGGGGGGGAGGGCAGGGGAGGCCGCAGGGACGGGCGTGGGGCCGCAGGCAGCGCGCTGTCCGCTGCCCGCCAGCGTGGCTCAGCTGCCGCGCTGCAGCCCGGGCTGCTCCGCCCCGCCTTGTGCCTCCCTGAGGCCGGCCCCGGGTCGGCCCGCCCCAGCCCTCGCCGAGTTGCGAGCAGGCAGGGCCCACGGCCACGGCCATGGCTGGAGTCCCGTGACGATCCCCATCAGGGCCAGCCCCTGATCGGGCCGGGCGCAGCAGCACCAGCCTCGCAGGCACCACGCTCGGGCGCGCCGTCCCCTGGCCCCCTGGACAGACGTGCTCCCCAGGTGCGGGAGGCCATGCGCCCTGACCAGCGCCTGGAGCCCCCCTGTCGTCCCCTGACGGCAGCCCCCAGAAAGAGGCCGGCAGCCCGCGAGTGCGCACCGTGCCGTCCGAGTAGCCGGCGGCCAGCAGCGTGCCGCTGGGGGCGCAGCACAGCACCGTCACCTCCGCCACCGAGCCGGAGCCGCCGCCGCCGCCGCCACCGCTGGTGCTAGCAAACACGGGGCTCATCTGCCGGACCTGCAGGGGTGGGCACGGGCGGGGAACGCGGGGAACGACATGGCTGAGGGCGGGGGGCCGTCGGCGGTGCCGCTGGAGCCCCCCTAGGATCGCTGGCCCCGAGCCTCCAGCCCCGGAAGCAGGCGCGGCCCCGGCCACCGCCCATGAGCGTTCGTAATGGCGAGAGACGTACCAGGCTGCCCTGCTTGGCGTTCCAGACCGAGACGCACTCCAGCGCCGACGTGAAGAGCAGCTTGCCGCTGCCGTCATACGCCGGGTTCGCATTGCTCGTGATCACTCCGAAAGCTGCTGAGAACTCGTAGCGAAGGTACGCCTTGACCATGGCTGCGCTGCCGCGCTAGGCGGCTGTCGCGGAGGGCTTAATTGGCGGCGCTTTGCGCGGCGGCCTGCCCACTCCGGGGCTACAACTGCGATAGACGTGCTATCGTGGAAGGTCTGCCGATGAAAGAAACCGGCAGAGTCTCACTGTGAATCACTCGCAGTAAATGTCAGCTAGCCCTAACTTCACCACAGCTTGTACGGTTTGTTGTGATGCATATGTTATCAACAGGGCTCCGTGTCGCAGTCAGCAGGCGTTCGGGTGTACCATGGGCCCGCTGGGCCATGCCGAACTCTCACCCGTGAAGCAGCGAGTCTCAATATCTCTACTGAGCACTGCGAACATCTTTATAAGCCGTAGTTGGTTCAACTAAGCTGCGCTAAAGCAACTTGCAAGCATGGCCCTGGCCGGTCGCGTCTGCGGAGGGCCGCTCCTACGGCGAAGCGTTAAGGTTCGAGCGTTGGCGGCAGCATCGCGCTCAATTGTGCCCTCAAATGCTGTTTGCCGGCCCTCGCGACCAGCACGCCAAACCAACTCCGCTTGGCACACCACGCTCGCGCAGGCCAGCTTGACGCACGCAAGACCTAGCAGCGTGCAGCGTATCGTTGTGGCTCAGGCAGCCCAGATGGCGACCGCACCGGTGGGTCCGGCAACCGGCAACAAGCCGCCCGCGGCAGGCAGGCAGCCGTCACGCCACGTGCCGTTCGTCTCGCGGGCTTCTTGGCCTGCCCGTGCATCCCCTAGGCGTTTCCGTTTCAACCTCCTTCACCGCCGCTGCTGCAGGAGGCCCCAGCTCGGAGTGATGCCGCTGGCAGCAGCGGCGGCGAGCAGCGCAAGCGCGTGGTGTTCGTTGTCGGCGGCCCCGGCTCGGGCAAGGGCACGCAGGTGGGCGTTGCAGCTGTCCTGCTGGGCTCATCAAAGCCCACACAACCTACGATAAACGGGGCCGTACCCAGGCTGCTCGTCTCTATGCTGTCGGCTCACGCCGCCGCGCTTGAGCGCCTGCACGCGAGGGGTCTATCCGGCCGCCAACCGCCTCCCCCAGCCCTGGTCCCCGCCGCCGGCGCGCAACCCCTCGCCTTCCTCCCCTCCCCTTCCCTCCTCCACATCCCGTCCCGTCCGCCCCCTCCCAACCTCGCAGTGCGACCTCATCTCCCGCGACTTCGGCGTCCCTTTCTTCAGCGCCGGCGAGCTCATCCGCTCGCTCATAGCCTCGGGCGCGCCGCAGGGGCAGGCGCTGCAGGACATCATACTGCAGGGCAACATCATCCCCTCGGAGGTGCGTCAGACGCCCCAGGTGGCGGAGGAGCGTGACGGACAGCAGCGGAGGGGCGGGCGCGAGCGAGTCGAGGGAGCTGGACACACAACCCGTGGCGCTCAGCCGCCGAAGGGCTGCGCTGTGGCCAGCCAGCCAGTCCTTGGGCCCGCCTTGCTGCACCGGCGCCGTGGAGGGTCAGCGCCGCAACAAGGCGCGGGAAGGCGAGCGCGGAGCGCCGGCGGCGCACCGCGGCGCGGAGAGCCGGCGCTACATCGACTTGCTCGCGCCTAGCCGTATGCAGTCAATGATGCGGAGCATGCCGCCCAACCCACATCGTGCAGCCGTGCCGTCGTATCTGAGTCGATCGAGCACATCGAGTATAATCGCCGACGTCTCGATTTGTGTGATTTACTATACGAGGGTTGTTGCTGCCATGCTTGACCTGTGCCGGCCTCTCCTCTCCCGCGTGCTCCTGCGGCCCTGCCACCTCGCCCCGCCCCTTCCTAGGTGACCGTGGGCCTCCTGCAGCAGGCCATGGCCGGCACCTCTTCTGACACGGTGCTCATAGACGGCTTTCCGCGCAACGCGGAGAACCGCACCGTGTGGCAGAGCCAGGTGCGGCAGCTGGGTGGGTGGTGGGCAGAGGCGGTGGCGGCATCCGGTGATGGTAGTGGGAGGCGGAACGGGACGGTGGGGCCCGGAGCGGAGCTGGGTGTGAGCGGCGCTGTGGGTTGAGCAGTGGCAGGGGCGGGGTGGAACGTTAGCGGTGGGGTGGGCTAGGTGCGGCCGGGCGCCTCCCCCCGGGTGCCGGCAGCAGCCAGTGCCTGGGCGCATGCCGCCGCGCACTTCCTTCGGAGCCCGAGCCCCAGCTGCGTGCGCCCCTGCCAGGCGCCGCCAGGCCCTCATGGCCTGCCGCCCGACCGCCAACTTGTCGGCCGCCTGCCTTCCCTCCCTGCTCACACGCTTCCCTTCTCTCCCCGTGCCCTCCCCTCACCTGCCCTCCATTCTCCTGCACGTGGCCTGTAGCCAGCGCGCCCAGACCTTCCCTCTCCCCCTCCCTCACCCATCCCTGCCCTGCCCCGCCCCCGCCTCCCTGCCTCCCTGCCTCCCCTCCCTTCCCCCCAACCCCGCCAGGTGGGCTACGACTGCGAGATGGTGCTTCTATTCGACTGCCCCGATGAGGTCATGATGCAGCGCCTGGCGGCGCGCGGCCACAACCGCGCGGACGACAACGAGGACACCATCCGCAAGCGCGTGCAGGTGCGGTGGCCAGGGCGGCGGCGGCTCGGGCTGCCTTTCGGCCTTTAGGACCACAACCCCTAGTCCTCAGGGGCGCAGGTGCGGCCGCAATCGTCATCACCTGCTTGGCCGCGTCTGCCTGCACGGCCTGAGCCCTGCCCGCGTGCTGCCCCGCGCCCCGCGTCCCGTGTCACCCGACCGGCCGCAGAACTTCAAGTCGCAGATGGAGCCAGTGCTGTCGCACTACGGCGCCCTGGGCAAGGTGACCACGGTGCGCACCGACCGGCCCATCGCCGAGGTGCACGCGGAGCTGAGCGAGCTGTGGCGGCAGCGCTTTGCGCCGGCGGGCGCCTCGGCATAAGCGATGGGCGGCAGGCGCTGTGGGGATTTGGCTTGGGCGGGGGCAGGTGTTGGGTGGGGGCAGGCGTTGGGTGGGGCGTGGGGGCAGGCGCTGTGGGGGCCCGGCGTTGTGGGCCTGGGCCGTGAGGCGGCAGCGGCTTGCGGTGGCGTCCGCATTGGCATGCTGGCTGGAGGCAGGCAGGGCACTGCGGGCTAGCTGTTGGGGAGCTTGGCTTTGACGGCATGGAATGTTGTTGCATGGGGGGCGTTGGTTGTGCTTGAGGGGTGAGGCCCTTGGTGGTTGAGGATGGGGCACCGAGCGAGAGCAGTGGGCACGTGTCGGGCTTGCGGGGCGAATGGGGCGCGCTCGTGTAGCGCTGGTCGGTATCAAGGGTGCACTGCTGGCGGGCATGCAAGGGGGTGCGTTGCTTGCGCGGCGGCAGGATATGTGGGATTCGGCAACCAACCCGAGCCTAGCCCTGCTTTGACAGCAGCGGTGGTGGAGGTGTGCCCTACTCGGGATGGCTGACAGGTTACAGCTTGGACTTCTGTGCGCGTGACCGCGTGCACGTGTATGTATGCCACGTCATGCAGGCACATGTAAGCTATAAGAGTCCGGTTGCGCAATCATCGTCGGTGACGCAAGGCAAACGTCGAGCACTAGTGACGGCTGATCGTTGCTTGCGGAGCAGCAAGCGAGACGCAGCGAGCCCCCGACCAGGGGAGCCCCCGACCCCGACCGACGCCACGATGACATGCACCGCGGGCAGGGAGCGAGGCCCCTCTCCTGTGCTGGTCAGCACGCCGTCCCCTGTCACTGCATCTAGGCTTATCCCAAGCACCAGCATCTACAGCACGCCGCTGGATGCACTAGGCGGCGCCTGCTTCTACATCCCTGTATGCCGAGATAGAGCCCTGTAGGCCTGGATGTTTGTTATGTAAGTGCGCAGCGAACCGCGGAGGTTCGTTTCGGTCGGCGTTGTATGCACTAGCCCTACTGGAGAGGCCTCGACTTCGCCGACGGCATGACGGCCCCTGACCTCACCCGCAACGGGGCCCATGGGACCTGCTCGATGCCCTCCCCAACTGGCTGCCCCTCGGCTGGGTGCCGAAGCGCCGCCCGCCCGCTGCTGAGCCGCTCCTCCAGCAGCCTCGCTAGCCCTGCAGGCGCCGCAGCCGGCGACTCTACCGCCCCCGGCACTGATGACCACGCCGCCACCACAAGCCCCGGCAACCCATCACCATGCTTCCCCGCTTCCCCGACACGCCCCATGCGCTGCGCTGCTGCGTACGCCGAGTGGCCGCCGTTGCCGTCGCCGTCCAGCGGCTCAATGATGAAGGCCGCCGACAGCGCCTCCTGCTGCGTGACGGCGGGGAAGCGCAGCAGCGCCGACAGCACGCCACGGTGCCAGACCCTGGGGGGTGCACACGCGGCGGCGCCAATGCCGCGGCGCCAGGGGCGATCGCACGGGTACGGTATCAGCGGCGGGGCCGAGCCTAGGCACGTGCACCCCACGCCCAGTCCTGATCGGTCCGGGCCCGCTGGTCCGCTTGCACCAGCCGGGGCCATCCCCAGAGGTGCCGACTGACGCACCGGTTGATGACGACGTAGCGGTGCGCCGCCTCCTGCGCCTCCTCCTCGTGCTCGCTCATCTTGTCGTCCGCGCCTGCAAACATGAACCGCAGCACCGCCGTGCTGGGCGGCTCCGAGGTCAGGCCCGCAATGTTGTTCAGGAACTGCGAGGGAGCGCACAGCAAGGCCATAGGGACACGACAACCACGCCGCATGGCGGGTGGGTCAGCTAGCTGCAGTTCACCAGATCGTTGGCAAGGTGCATGCAGCGCCCGCAGGGCGATCGATCGGGGCCGGGAGCGGGCCGCTCACCATCGCCAGCTGTGGCATGTGGGGTGCCGCACCCAGCAGCCCTTCCCTGACCTCGCCTGTGCAGCCCCTCAGCCGCTAACCTGCAGGAAGCGCAGCCACTGGCTGGAGCTCCACTGCGGCGGCGGCACCTGGGTGATGTCGTCCAGCAGTGCCACCTTTACGTACAGCGCAATGGCGCCCATGCCCGCGGCCAGCAGGAAGGCCGCCAGCCCGCTCAGCGCCATGGCAACCACCAGGGCCAGCCGCGCCAGCCGCAGCAGCCGCTCGCGCGCGTCCAGGCGGCCGCCGCCGTGCGCCCGCTGCTCCCTGCCAGGGAAGGGGCAGCGGGAGATTGGGGCGGCTGACAGGCGCCGGTAGGGTGCGCGTTGTGCCCCGTTGCCGGCGACAGCCAGCCTGATGGCGCTCGGTCAAGCCGGCCCGGCCCGGCAATCGGCTCCCGCGGACCGGACATGTCCGGTCAGACCGGCCCGGACCGGTCTTGTACCCGTGCGTGCCTGATGGGGCGCATCAGCTGGTCCATCATTCGCCACAGCTGCTGCTTGAGGCGGCCCATGTTGAGCAGGGCCACAGCGTTGAGCGCCGAGAAGGCGGCCGCGGCTCGGAGGCCCATGTCGAGCAGCCGGAGGCCGCCCAGCAGGCGCCGGGCGGCCGGACTGGATGTGTCGGGCGGGGCGGGGCTTCTGGCATCGTCGGCGGAGGAGGAGTGTTTGGCTGACTGCCGGGGGCCGTGGAAGCCACGCGCGTGCGAGGACACGGTGGCCAGGCCGAGGGCGAGCATGGCGAGTACAAAGGTGATTTGGAGGAACTCGAACCAGATAATGATGAGCTCAAGGAGCCGCGTGTCCCAGAACCCGTGCTCTGAGGACGGGGAGACGTGGGTGTGCGCGTGATGCGGTTTGGAGCGCCGCGCGTGCAAGGTTTGAGGTGTGTTCTGGCACATCCCTTACACGCTCTGGTGCGAGCACACGGCAAGCGGAGCTGGCAAAACACGCCGTTGACCACCCACCCTTGTTGCGCGTTATCCAGGCCTGGTAAATGGAGAAGCAGTTGAAGCCCTGTGGAGCAGGGGTGCACGGCATGGGCAGGGATGCCGCCCTTGGAGCTTGCGCGTGCCGAGTGCGAGGTAGACTACGGTCTCTAGCTGTAGCACCCCGCAATTTTCCGCTATCCCCTCTTACAGCGCCGCAAAGCATGGCCAGAAAAGAAATCACATTCGACAGTCGGATGGGCCCGGCAGCCACCAAGTCCAATGCCTCCTGCGCATCTCTGAGCTTCCGTGCGCAGCTCCCAAGGCAGCTAGAGCGCACGAGCGCGATGTCCGCATTTGGGAAGGAGTTTGGCGCCACCTGCTCAGGCGCGCCTTGGTCCAATTGTAGGCTATTCATAATCAGGGCATACTTGTCGGCAGCAAAGGTAAGGCGTTGCGAACTGCGTTTGACCTGACGGGCGTTAAACGTGTCTGCAGCTCGTTTCTGGTGCTTTGGCTTCCTTACAGTGAAGCTACTGAAAATACGCTGTGACAACGGCGCTGATGGTCACGGCAGAATGCACGCGTACGGACAACTCCCCGCCCGACCCTGAGGCATGCGGGCCCCGGCACCCCAGCTCCTCTGCGCAGGCGGTCTTGCACCTCGCACGACCGGGCTTACAGCAGGAGGTGTCACTCGCTATCCTGGCACGGCATGACGGCTTCATGACAGTCGCCTGGGTGTTGTGAATTGCAGGGGTTATTGCACGGCAAACATCACTACCTCTACTGTAGCTCTATTTTGTGCAGATTGCGCATCAAGTCACAAACCAATTCGACGACTCGCACGAGTGTGGCCAACAGTCTGACGACTCATGCACACTGAAATACGGTAGGAACGCCAACGATAACGATGTTGGCGTTCACCCTCCCTTAACCTCGAGCCTATCCCTCATGCCAGGGCGCGCACACTGCAGCCCTCACATGCGGAGATGCAGCTTGCGGGTACGGCCGCACATCCTGCTGCCGTCCGCAAGCAACAGGGACGGCCCTTTGCATGCTGTGGCGCCGCACGGCTCCATGCGCCAAGCCCTCAGACCGAGCGCCAACGCACGCAGCGGCTTCGGCTTGCATGAGATAAACAGCGGCTTGGGATCCGCCGCCAACGTACACAAGCTGTGCTACCTAACACTGGAACACACTGCATTGCGTGTCAGGTACAAGAATACACGCCGTGCGGCGCACAGAATGCTCGGCCCTTACCGCGCCACCCCTTCCGCACGCCCTACTCGGCTGTCAGTATGTATATGTCCTTGGCGCTGCGTCGCTCTGCCGGCGGCTCAATGACGAAGGCCACAGCAGGGCCTCTTATTGCGTGACTGCGAGGAAGCGTGGCAGCGCCGGCCCCACCATGCTCGCTGTCGCTAGAGCGTGGGCGGGCGGGGCTGCATGCCCTCCTAGCTGGGGCCGTGGCGGACCGCACAAACAATTGATTGCGGCGGCAACACGCAACTGGCGCATGCCTTGACCCGCAGGCTCCGCCGTCCGCCCCGGCCACTGTCAAAGGTTCAAACATGCAACATCGAACTCGACGGCGCCGCATCTTGCAGGTACGGATTCTTGATTTCGTCTCTTTTTTTATCACACAGCTCGGGGCCGGCGCACGGGATGGCCCCGCCGCTCTCCCTGCTCCTCTCCCTTGCCCTCCCTTCCTTGCTGCAAGCCTGCCCCTCAGCCAACAGCAGCTGCTTGCCAAAGACGCACTCCCTAACCTGCTGCGAGGCCCGCTCCGTTCTCATTCTGGGGCTGACACACACCTACCTCGTCACTGTCCAGCTGGTCACCCTTCCCTTCCCCTTCCCTAACCCCAGGTACAGGTTCTTGGCTTCATCTGTTGTTTTACGCCCCAGCCTGATCTCGCGCGTTGCGTCAGCATGCCTCCTTGCCGTCTCCCTCGTCCGCTGCCGGCGGCTCGATGACGAACGCCGCTGACAGCGCCTCCTGCTGCGTGACGGCCTTGTAGCGCATCAGCGCCGACAGCAGCCCATGGCGCCATAGCCTGGAGTTCCGTCGTTAAGGCGAGCAAGGGACGAAATGCCAGTGAAGGACGGGAGGTGGTAGGCGGGCGCATGGGTCCCTGGCCCCCGGCATGGGTGATCCACAGGCGGCCTTCTCCCACGTGGGCATTTCAAATTCTTGCAAGCAAGATGAAGGCTTGATTGATGGTGCCGAGGACAGCTTGCGGCGCGTGCCATGCGTGCAACTGACCGGGTGATGACGACGTATCGGTGCGCCGCCGCCTGCGCGTCCGCCTCCTGTTTGCTGAGCTTGTCGTCGGCCCCAGCGAACAGGAAGCGCAGCGCCGAGGTGTCGGACTCCAGCTCGGCCAGGCCCGCCATGTTTTGCAGAAACTGCCGGACACGAGCGAGTAGGTGGGTTGGGGTGGGGAGGGGCGGCGAAAGGCATCAGCACAGCCGCGCGCGGTGGACGGAAACCCGCATCTTCGGACACATCGCCGGCCGATGCGATGCTCGGCAGTGCTCTTCATCTGCCCGTTTCCGTTGTACCCCGAGCTCTGCACAGGCCCCACGCCCCAGCTGCCTTAGCTACCCTGCCTCTCGCTCCTCACCTGCAGGAAGCGCAGCCACTGGCTCCAGCTCCACTGTGGTGGCGGCGTGCCGGTGATGTCATTGAGCAGGGCCACCTTGACGTACAGCGCTATGGCGGCCATGCCGAGCACGATCACGAACGCCATCAGGAACGCTATCGCCCAGCCCGCCCAGAACATCATCCCGATGACCTCCTCGAGCCGCTCGCGGGCAACCTGGCGGCCGCTGCCGTTCGTTGGCTGATCCCTGCGTGCCCGGGCAGGGGGGGAGCGGCGGATGTTGAGGGACACGCGCAAGACAGGCCCAAGGGGATGCACACGAAGGCAAGATGCTGCGAGGGACGGCGCGCTCCCCAGCCGCGCGCTGAGTGCTGCAGGCACGTGACGGTCTAGCGGGCTGGCCAGACCGGGCGCAGATACGCCGGTCCAGCGCAGAAACCCGGGGGCCCGAACCCACTGTGCCAACGAACACCGGCCGGCTATCCACCACACGTACCCCATCGCTGCGGCCGCATGGTCGCCCACAGCGGTGGGATTGCTGCGGCTGGCGGCCAGGGCGTCCCTGCAGGCGGCGTAAGCGTCAGCAGCAAGCTGAGCGGCGGTTGCATGCTCGCAATGGGGCAGCAGGGCTCCTACGCATGCATGTGACAAAACCGTGGGACGAGCGCGCCAACGAACTAACCGCCCCCACTAATCGGCTTGGATTGCAAGGGAGCAGCCCCGGCTGGCCAGTACAGGCAGGCCCAGCACGACCGGCCGCCACCGCACGCGCCTTCACACCTTATGGGGTACCAAGTCTGGGCTCTAACGGCAGACGCCGTTTGCTTGAGCCGCTCGATGTTGAAGAGGGTCACCGCACTGAGCGCCGAGAAGGAGGATACCAGTTCAAAGCCCGCGGCCACGCGCGATAGGCCTCGCAAGAGGACGCGCGAGTTAGGGCTGGAGGTGTCGGGAGGGGCGGGGCTGCCGCCATCGCAGGCGGTGGAGGGGTCGGCCGCTGATGACGGCTGTGGGCTGCTGCGGAAGGCGGGGGCGTGCCAGCATACGACGGCTACACCGTAGCCGAGCACGACGACGAGGGCGTAGTTCAAGAATATGAACTCGAACCACACGACGATGAGCTCCAGAAGCCGCGTGTCCCAGTAGCCGTGCTCTGCGGGGATGGGCGGCGGGTGGGGGACGCAAAGTGAGGGCAGTGGGACTGTGGCGTGGGTGCGTCGTGCCTGCTGAGCGAGGCGCCCTGGTTGGCGCCGTGGCGCTAGGGCGGATGGAGGCGCTGCCTGCCTGGTCGGTGGGTGCTCACCCTTGCTGCGCGTCGCCCAGGCCTGGCAGATGAAGAAGAGGTTGGAGAGCTGCAGGGCGTGCGGAGGAGGGCGGGCGGCGGGGGCGAATGAAGGAGGTACTAGCAAACGTAGGCGGCCAAGGAGAGCGGCAGGCAGACGAGCGCTTGCGAGGTGGATGGGTATGTGCGGCTGCAATGGGCGCCCGTGAGCATGTGCGGGGTGCACGAGCACGGCGGTGTGTCGTGGGTGTGCTGACGCAAGTAGGCGTGTGCGTAGGTCCGGGACGTCCCGGGGCCGGCCCGTTCCTCCTTACTGCGCCGCCGAGCAATGCCACGAACGCCATGATGTCCGAAGTCCCAGCGGGTTGCGCAGCCAGCAAGTCCAGCGCCTCTTGCGCATCCCTGAGCTGACGTCCGCAGCTTCCAAGACAGTACGCACGCACGAGGGGGATGTCTGCATTGGCGACCGCGACCGTGGTCGCGTAGGTCGCGACGATTGTGACTCGCGGCACCTGCCCGGCAGGCGCGAGCCCGTCAGGTCGTAGGTTATCCATGCGCGCAGGTTATAAAGGTAAGCCTCTATGCGGTGCCTTGTCAGACGAGGTAGATGTCCCCTGCTAAGACCGAGAGGGTGCAGGGACGGTTGACCGCTGGTTGTTTGTTGAATAGATGAGCTGCCAGCTGCTGTATAATGAGCTGCGATCGACACGCTTATGTTAGCATATGAGGGTCTGGCTTGTCGCTGCTGTTGCGAATACAAGTGGCGAGTTTGCAGGCACCGGGGTCGTACGCGAGCGAGCTGAAGCGCCCGAGCTGGTCCTGGCTGTGCAGTTGATGGCAAATCAGGCGAGTTGCATGAGTATGTTACGGATCAACCAAAGACCACCTCACGACAATGACGCTGGTTACAATCCAGCGCCCCAACCGTTCCTTCGGTCCGGTCCTGGACTTTCGTCAAGTTCTCGTCGCCTGGGCCTGGGCCGTAGAGTGCTTGTCGCCTGGCTGTAGGAAGCCGTTTCCGTATGTTTTGACGGGCTCGTTTTAACAAACAGGACCCAGCCAACGCGCTGCTGTCGCCTGCCGCCTTCATGGGCCTGGTTATATCATGTTGGCACCTTATCTTTTGCGGGGTTGTTTCCACCGCACAGCAGGACCGAGTCAACGCGTTCTCGCAGGCCGCCTCCAGGCATGCCCAAGCCGAAGGCCGAACAACCGGGGTGGTGTGCCCCACGGCGTGCCCCGGCCGGTGCCCGGAACCTGACAGCCGCCCCTCCTGCTGCCGCCCGGCCCCGGACCCTCCTAATGCTGCCGACGATTGCCGCCACCCTTTGCCGGCAAGCCGGACCACCATGGAACCGACCCGCCGAACAAATTCGTTGGACCGGACTCGGCCAGCTTTGCAGCGCAACCCAGCCAGCCAGCACTATAGCACGAGTGTGCAGGTTAAGGGCAAGCAACTGGCTCCGCAATGCTGCCGAAGGCGGAGCCCAGCGGGCGCCAGTACCTCATGTCACCCTACGGCGCGTGCGGTGCTCGTAGACCTGACACCTCTTCCCTGACCCGGCGCAAGCACAATGTATGTAGGCTGGCGTCGCCGCATACCAGCGTGAGTGTGCCGAAGCGGAACGCTGCTGCACCCGTCGCCGACGTCGCGGGTCCCTGGCGGCGGCGATGGGAGTGAAGGCGGCCTTTGTACAAGGGTTGCATAGTGGATCCCGCTGATGCCGCCAGTCTGCCGTCGCTGTCCTTCGGGATTCTGCTGCCTCTGTCGTCGCGGCAACGCATTGAGGAGCTGTCTGTGGTGCGGTGAGTCCATCGGCCGTACGGGTGAAGCAACCAGGGGTCGCATCCCAAGCAGGTGCCGGCACGTAAAGCGCTGGTTGAGAGGGTGGTGGGCGCCTACGCAAGCAACGCCTTGAACTGAAGTAGCCCGATTGGCGGGGGCGGCCTGCAGGTCTAGATAAAGGACTGGGGCGGGATTCGCCCCTTGTTCCCATTCCGGGTGGGGTCACCTTGCCACGACACGGCCTGATGTCAGTTGGCGCCCTCCTCGCACTCCGACTGCTGCGGCCTGCCGTGCGGACGCCGCAGCTCCTCCGTCCCGGCCCCTGCGCCGTCCAATGCCGCAACCGCTGCTGCTGCTTGCTGGGCATCCGCGGCGTCAGCATCCGCGGCGCCTCGCGCCTCCACTATGAAGTGGGCGCTGATGACCTCCTGCTGCGTCAGCGCCGGGAGGCGCACCAGCGCCGACAGCAGGCCGCGCTCCCATAGCCTGGCGCGGCGATGGCAAGGAGCACACACAGGCCGGGCGCGGCTCAGATGCGATGACCAGGGCTGCTCTCGCGCTCGTCCGGCGCAGCGGCCCTCCTTCGTCTGTGAGAGCCGAGCGACCCTGGCCCCTGCGGCACAGCGGCCTGCATGCGGACCGCCGTACCGAGTTAGCGTGACGTAGCGCCGGGCGGCCTCCATCGCCTCCTCCGCCTGCTCGCCGATCTTGTCCTCTGGCCAGGGCGGCAGGAGGGGGCAAGTGGTGATCCGGCACGGCGAGTGTGAAAGCAGCAGGAGTGCGTGCGCCGCCGCAGCTAGGCGCGCGTGGCTGCGGGGCGCATGGGGAAACCGTGTCCCGCACCGCCCCGCTGCCCACCTGCGCCCGCAAACAGGAAGCGGAGCACCGCCGTGCTGGGGGGCGCCTCTGTCAGGCCGGCGAGATTGTTTAGGAACTGCAAGCAAGCGGCGTCGGCGGCGAGTGCGGATACGGGAAGATAGATGAGCGCCGGGGCAGCACGTTCATACTTGGGTCAAGCGCGAGCGGACCGCAAGAGTATGCCCAGGCCCGACGGGCCGGCAACCGGCGCAGGGCGGCCGGGAGCGCATCTGTGCACTCGGGTCCAGCCGGTCTAGCTGCGGCTGCGGTTTCGGCTGCGGCTGCGGGGGCGACGTTGCGTTAGTGTGCTGCTAGGGCCCCGCCACCCGGCCTGCGCGCCGCCGTCACACTGGCCCCGTCCGCCTGCCATCCCCGCAGCGCCCCACCTGCGCGAAGCGCAGCCACTGCGGAGTGCTCCAGGCCGGCGGCGCCCCCACCGCCAGGTCCCCCACCAGCGCCACCTTGACGTACAGCGCGATCGCGCCCAGCGCCGCAGCGCCCAGCATCACCGCCAGCAGCGCCACCGACACCGCCAACGCGCACAGCAGCTTGGCGTACACCACCGCGCGGCGCACGGGGCCGCCGCGCCGCTCCGTCACCGCGAACCTGGTGGCGGGGCGGGCGGCGGGGCTGTCGGTGGCGCGGCGGCGCAGGGGCCGCTGCTGTCTTGGGGTCAACCCACTGCTGCCCAGCTGCCCGGCTGCGGCAGGAACGCGCGCTGGCTGGCGGCGTTGGCCGTCGGAGCAGGCCGGTGTGCCGCCTGGCGCCGCCCTCGCAAGCGCTGCGCTTCCATGTCCATTCGAGCGCTATGTCCACTCGAGTGCTATGTAGAAGCATGAATATAGCAGCGCACCCTCTTCACACATCAAAAGCGCAACCCGGCAGCCCCTAGCACCCACCTCAGCGGCGCCACCAGGCGGTCCACCACCAGCCAGGCGGCGGCCTTCTGCTCGCCCAGGTTCAGGTAGCGCACACACGACAGCGCGGAGCTGCGGATGGGGTGGGGGCGGCGGACGAAACTGGAGGCGGGACAGACACAGAACCGCGCGGGCACCGCCCGTGAGCGCGCTCCTAGGCTCCGGGCTTGTATGCGACGGCACCGCGCCGTGCGGCGCGCATCTGCGTCCGCGGTGCTGAGCGCGGGCTGGGGCCGGAACGCCACACTGCCGAATTCAGCCCTGCCCTGCGCACTCACAAGGTGCCGCCCCAGCGCAGGCTCCTGTCGACGTGCTCCACGGCCCAGAACAGCCACCGCGACCGAGCCCACGCGGCGCCGCCGGTGCGGCGCGGGATGTCGAGCCGCAGCAGGCCCGCCGCGGCCAGCGCCGCCAGGCCGCTGCCCAGCAGCGCCAGCTGCGCCAGGAACTCTACCCACACCACGATGACCTTCAGCAGGCGGACGTCCCAGGAGCCGTGGACTGGCGGGGTTGGGTTGGGTTGGGTTTCGTGGCGAGGATGGGGGTGTTAGGGCAGGGGGAGGAGGCGGGGTCAGCGGGTGAGCTCACCCGGCAGGCGGGCCGCCCAGCTCTGCAGGACGGTAAATGTGTTGACGCCGAGGCTGCCGAGGACGGTGATGAAGGTGAAGGCGTCGGCTATGCGCATGGGTGCTGCGGAAGGGGGAGGAGGAGGGGAGAGGTCAGGGAGGACGCGTGTGGCACAGGATAGGGAGAACGCGCGACACCCTCTTGCAGCGTGCTTGACCCGTGACGCGACAAGTGCTTGGTTGCTTGAGTCAGCTGTGCAATAACTATGTCAACGTCGCGTCTCACCCCTCGCGATGAGACCGAATGCCACCTTCGGTTCTCGCGGGGTGCGGCTACAGCTCTTTGCTCCGAGGCAAGCTCGACTCAATAGCTGGATATCAGTGTCAAGCGCCTGAAGAGCCGCAGTGCACAGAGCTTCAGTGCTCGGTACAAGAACTTGTTGGGGTCCCGTCTGCGGTACGCGCTGTTGTCCATCAGGCATGAAGAGCTCAACCAGTGACTGAGGGGCGACATCCTGGGCGACATTTGCTGCAACGTTTGCTGCGGTCTGTCGCCACTCGTCGAGCATTTAAAACACTGTGTTGTGTCGGTTTGTGAGGATGCACCGTGTGGAGCACCCTCGACAGCGGCTGTGTGCAGCGCCCGACAAACCAATGAGCTGGAACCTTGGTCACGGCTGTGCATGTACGGCAGGTACGGACGCTTAGGAAGTCATCCCTGGTTCTCTGACAAGCAGCTCACCCATACTGCTATTTCGCCACTGTCACTCCTGCCTTTCACCCATAGCCGTTGTGCCGCCTTGCAACGGAAGCCAGTCATGCGGCTGCAAGTGACGGATGCGGTTGGGGGGCTCCTGGACGAGGCCGCCAGCTGCTCTGGCATGCCCAAGGTGTGGAGAGCAGAGCATGCAGGTCGCTGGAGGGGTCGCGAGTGCACCAAGAAGCGAAGGGCTGGGGGCGCGCTGCGTGCCGAACCGCTGCCGAGCCGGGGCCCGCCCAACCCGCAGGCGACCCAGGAAGACGCTCGCCGGCTGCGTGGCGGCCCAGACATCGCCTGGGACGATCTGAAGTCCATTGTGGACGCGTTCAGGCGCGTGTACAGATGCTGGGGCGCTGCGAGGAGCTGTCGCTCGCTGGCCGATGACACCGCGATGCTCGTCGCAATTGCAGGCGCGCTAACCCAAGCAAAGTGATATTCCTCCACCAGCTATGCTCGCCAAGCAGCGTGGTGCTTCCAGCACCGCCCGTGAAGGAAAAGAGCCCAGAGCTAGTGGCGCGGCTCGCGAAGCTGCAAGAACAGCTCGAAAACAAGCGGTGCGTCGTGGTCAAGCGCAGGCTGCTCGTCGCTCGCTTCGCGGGGGGTGACACGGCACGCCCGTCTCCCTACTCTCCCCCCGCCCTCCCCGCAGCTACTCGGAGATGGTCGCGGACATCACGGAGCACGAGCGCAAGGCGGACGAGCTCCGCAACTCGGTTCTGCCCTCGTCTCGCCTGCAGATGTCCTTTGCCGCGCATGTGCTGGTGACCATGTTCACGTTCTGGGCGGCCGCCTACTACGGCGCCAAATGGTACTTCCAGTGGGACGAGCTCTGGGTGAGACATCCGTGCAGCTTCAAGCACACGGCGGTGCGCTACGTGTGCAGTTCCATGAGTCGACCTGCTCTTGAGCCGCTCGCCATGACGGCCGGTCGTGAGCGGCAGGCCCCTGGGCGGCTTGGGCCTGCCTGCGTTCCGGCCCGACCCACATCCTGGCATGGCCCGCCCGCCCCCACCCCTACCCAGCCCCGTGGTGAGCCCTCTTACCATCCCTCGTCCCGCTAGGCCGGTCTGGCTGGCGCGGTGGGCCTCACCCTGGGGCTGCTGGTGGAGACGCTGCTGCTTATCATCCGCAGCAACCGGCCCGTGACGCTGGAGGAGAGGTGCGCTAGGGCGCCGGCGGCGAGCGGGCCGGGCGCGGTCCGCTGAGAAAGCGCCACTGCGGCGTGCGGGCTGCCGCTGGCGGGTCGCGCCGCTCTGCTGCCACCTGCCCGCTTCCCTGAGTCTACCGCACGGCCGCCCAAACCCTCGCAGGATGCCGGAGCTGTTTGACAATGCCAAGGTGGCCGAGGCGTACGCGGTGGTCAAGGAGATGAAGAAGCAGAAGAAGCAGGCGGGCAAGGCGGGGCAAGGCGGCAAGGCGGCAGGCGCGGCGGAAGGGGGCGCGGCGGCGGCGGGCAGCGAGGCGCAGGCGGGGCAGCAGGAGAGCAAGAAGGCGCGGTGACGCGGCCGGGCGGCAGGCCGGGGTCACCAGAGCGACTGTGCTTGGCTGCGCCGCAAGGACGCAAGGCGCTGCGTGATACGCAGCCTGGCGTCCGCGATTGGGTTGCTTGCGATGGGCCGAGCCTGTGCTCGCGGCAGCTGCCCGGCATGCGATGTCATCAGTCGATGTCAAGGCCCGCGACTAAGCGGTGACGTGTCGCCAAGCCGCCCGGCCGGGCGTCCTGTCACGGCGCTGTCACCGCCGAGGGACGCTTGCGCAGGTTGTAAGAGTTATCGGTACGCCTGGATCTGTGCTGCCCGCTGCCAGTTGCATCGCTGCGGTTGGTCGGGTATGGGAACGTCCCGGCAGCTGACCTCTCTTGGACCGGCCCCACCCCACGCGGGACGGGCTCGAGGCGGCGTCCGATACTGTGGCACGAGGCACTAACGAGGCACTGAGGCTCTCTCCCGCACCCTAGCCGCAGCAGCGCCAGCCCAACCTTGCCCCGGGCACAGCCTTCATAACTGCTGCTCTCGAGGCGATATCAGGCGGCACGGCCCGCTCGCGCCACGGAACACGTCCCGTTCCGGCCTTGAGCGTTTGGCCGACTTGGCCTCACTTGATCGATCCTTGCCTACCACAGCCACACGCAACCTGCTGCCAGAAGACGCGGCATTGCAGCTGCCTCGCCGGCGTCCCACGGGACCTCGACACCGTATACAGTCCGAACCTCCGGCACCTCGAGGCATCCGACGACGACTCGGCGCCCACACCGCGACCCATGGACTGCCCCATGCCTGACGCCCCTTCCGGTGAGCCCCCGCGGCATGTGTTTCGCCAATCCTCAGCTGCGATGCCGCGGCCTTTACCCGCTGCCCGACCCAAACCAACCCGGCCCTCATCCCGACCCGCAGGCCCGGCCGCTGCGCTCGAGCCGCCAGCTCCGCTGCGGCTGCCCACTTTCAAGCTCGAACCCTCGGAGCTCGAGGCCCTGGCGCTGGGCCCAGCGCCTACCGCAGCTGACACCGCCGGCGACGCCACGGTGCCCCAGCCGGCGGCAGCGCAGCTCGAGCTCGGCTGCTCGGGCCCCCTGCCGCCGCTGCAGCTGCAGCCCAGCGCCGGCGGCGCGCCAGCCGACCCCGCCTTTCCCGCCACGCCGCCGGCCTCACCGCGCCAGGCGCCGCCCCTGGACGCCAGCCCGCTGCCGGCTGCACCCTCCTGGCCCTCGCACTATCAGCCGCAGCCCCACTACCACGACCACCACCACCATCACCACCACCAGCCGCCGCAGCAATCCTACCCATACCCATACGCGGGCCCGCACCAGCACCAGCACCAGCACCAGCACCAGCACCAGCCGGGGCCCTGGTGGCCGCAGCCGCCGGGGCCTGCCGCCAGCTGGCCGCAGCCTGCCTGGCCGGCTTGCTCGTCAGCCGGCAGCGGCGGCGGCGGTGCAGGAGGTCCAGGCGTGCCGGCACCCGGTGGCTTTGCGCCGGGGCCGCCACCTCCGCGGCCGCCGCCGCCCGGCCACTACCACCCGTACCACCAGCCGCACACTGCCTACGGCCCGCCGCGGCCGCCTTATGGCGGCATGGGCGGCGCTTCGCCGCACTGCCATGCTGGTACCCAGCACCCAGCCCAGCCCCACCCCGCGCCGCCGCCGCAGCAGCAGCAGCAGTGGACGGGCGACCGCTGTAGCTCGTCACGTCCGGGCTCAGTGCCTGGTCGCGGCAGCAGCGGCGGTGAAGCCGGCGGCGGCAGCCACGGCGGCGCGGCTGGCACCTCGCACCACGCGTCGTGGGGGCCGCCGCCGCCACCGCCACCGCCGCCACCGCAGCCGCAGCAGCCGGGTGCCGCGGGATCGAGCGGTGGCAGCCCCTACGGGTCCCGCCACAGCCACGGCTTTGCGCCGCCCTCGCCGCAGCACCCCCCGCACCAGGCGCAGCCCCACCAGCAGCACCAGGGCGCCGCACCGCAGGAGCCGGCAGGCCCCTCCGGCGACGCGCCACCGCCCTGCAGCCACTTCGGCCGCTGGGTGTCGTACCACATTGTGCGCTGGCAGGTGCGCAGCCAGCCCGCTGCAGCGCCGCCTCCTCCCACCCGTGCCGTCGCTCTTACCTTCCCTCCCTGCGCCCTTCGGTTTCCCTTTCAATCCACCTTTCCTCCCCTCCTTAGGGCCGCGCCAACCACATCCTGTTCTACTTGGTGGATGGGGACCAGCGCCCGCTGCTGGCGGTGGTGGTGAGCCAGGGGGCAGGCAGGCACGGGGAGGGAAGGAAGGAGGAGGGCAGGGCCGGGCAGGGCAGGGCAGGGCAGGGCCGGGTGTGGAGCTCCTCCTCGAGCAGCAGGTCCCGGCGTGGGGGGTGAAGCGCTGGTGGCAGGGCACAACGAGACACGCTCTGTCTCGCTCAAGCTCTGCTTTCCCCCACCGCAACCATGGCTATGGCTCCCAGGGCACCGACCTGCGCTTCTCCGGCCACTTTGTGTACTCCACGCTTCCGGGCGGCCCCGTCGCGCTGCCGCCGCTGCGCTGCACCAACCGCAACCGAGTCATGGACTGGCTGGCGGCGCAGGGCGCGGGTGAGCGGGCGGCGGCGCGGCCCCCACGTGTCATGCCCGGCACAGCGCATGCAGGTTGACCCCTTCTCCTGCCCCATCCTCCCCCATGTCTCATCCCACACCGCTGCCCCATGACTCATCCCATACCGCTCCTCCCCGCCCTCCTCAGTGGACGCCGCCGACGCGGGCTCACTGACGCTGCCGCCGCTGCAGCCGCGGGTGAGCTGTGAGCTGTGGGCTGTAGCAGGGGCTCCGCTCCTTGACCTTGCATCCCGCAGGAAGCAGCCACAGCCCCAGCTGCACAGCCTCTCCCCGTGATGCGTGCGTGTGCCGGAGATGCTGCCACCGCGTCCGTCCGTCCCGCCCACCACACGAATACAACCGGTCCCGCAGGAGCTGGATCTGCTGGAGAGTAGCGACCCGCTGTACAGCAGGCCGCCGGAGGAGGTGCTGGACAGGTGCGGGGGGAGGAGGTCAGGGGAGGGGAGGGGACAGAGAGGGGAGTTGGGACAGGGGAGTGGGGGCCGGGTGGGATGGTTGCCGTAGGGTGAAGGGCCCTGCGGTGGGCACCTGCGGTGGCAGCCACGGGGAGGACGTGGGGGAGCGGGGGCATGATGCATTCCGCTGGAGCGGGGGGGGGGCGAGGCCCACTTGACGGTGCCGCTGGCGAGCGCTGCCCTCCCTCGCCCCGCGCTGCCCGCCCCAACCCCTTGTGGCCCCGTCAGCAGGCAGTACGTGTCGTGGCGCGAGGAGGTGCGCGCCCTGGGGCCCCTTGCTAGCCGCCGCCGTCGCCGGAGTGCCCCCGCAGCAGCTAATGCGTCTCGTGCGATGCATGGCCTGCACTTGGCTCGACCTGGCTCGCCTTCGCCTGCCCGCCGCACCCGTGGACGCACGCAGGCGGTGGTGCTGGCGGATGGCCGCCACCAGAAGCAGGTGAGCAGGGGCACGGGGCAAGCGGGCAAGGTTGCGTGCGAGCGCGACGGGGCCCTGGGCTTTGGGCCCTGGGCCCGCCACTGCGCGCTGCTAGGAGCGCTCCCCGAACCCTTGGTCTACCTGCCCTTCCCACCTGGGCAGTTCTGGCTGGTGGCGGCGGGCGGGCTGTGCCCCGACCGTCTGGTGCTGGTGGCGGAGGACAGCCACCGCAAGGACAGGTGCGGCGCAGGCGGCGGCGGAGGTGCAGAGGGGGGCCACGAGACCCTGGCTGGCCGGGCAAAGCTGTGGCATGTCGAGGCGTCGACGCATCTGTAGAACGCGTGGCCCTCGTGACCCGCCATACCGCCGGCCCACCTGCCGCACCCCTTGGCGCCGGCCTGCGCTGCCCAGGCGCTACACCTACAAGGCGCTGCCCGAGTTCGGCGGCTTTGTGTTTGAGAACGGCAGCTGCGCCAAGGTGGGGCGGCAGGTCGCCTGCCTCCAAGCCCCTCGCTCCCAGGTCGCCCATGGGCTGCTCCGCCGCCCTACCCCCACCCTGCATCTCACCTACCCACACGCGGCCCCGGCCCCCCGACCCTCTGACCCTGTCTGACCGCCGCACCGCAGGAGTGGCTGGACTTCGTCGTGGGCAAGGTGGCCCGGGCCGCGCCGCGCCCGCCCCGCATTACGCAGACCTCGCGCCGCCGGCCGCAGCAGCAGCAGCCGGGGCACCAGGGCATCCAGGAGCGGCCGCCGCTGCAGCTGCCGCCGCTGGGCACGACGACCGCGCAGGTTAGCGGCGGGTGGCACCGTGCTGCGCCAGCGCCACACTAACCATACCAGCCTTCCTGTCTTTGGGTTGAGTGCCTGTCGTGACTTGGATGGATCCCCTGCCCGCTGCCCGCTCCACACACGACGCAGAGCTCCGGCATCACCTGGACTGACAGCGCCGCCGCCACCGGCGTCACACAGCCCGCCTCGCCCATGTCCACCTGTGTACCGCGCACCTTCACCCACGCCAGCAGCAGCAGCAGCGTCGGCGCCGCGGCCTGTGGCGCGCCCACCGACCCGTCCCTCGCGCTGGCGCGACACATATCGCCCGCTTCCGCGCCGCCCACGCCGCCGCACGCGCCGGCCCCTGCGCCCGCTCCGTGCTCGGCCCCCTGGGGTCAGCAGCCCTGGCAGCAGCCGCACCGCAGCCCCGGCTCCGCGCCACCCGGCACCGCGTCAGGCCGCCCTGACACCCAGCCCGGCACGAACCCAAGCCGCTGCCCCAGCCTCGACCCGCCCGACGACATTGACTCGGACGACATGCTGTGCCGGCTGGGCTGGGGTCTCGGCTCCGGCTCCGGCTCCGGCTCCGACTGGGCCTGCTGGGACGGCCCCGACCCCGACCGAGCCTTCAGCCCCGGCCTGCTGCCAGCCTCGGGCCCCGACCCCGAGCCCGGCCCGGACTCGTCAGCGGCCGCCGCGGCAGCGGCTGGCGGCTGTCTGGCCGGGACGGGTGCGCAGGGCTGCGGCGCAGCGGCAGGTGCTGCGGCCTGCGGGGATGGACGTGGCGACGGCCCCGGCGGGTCGGGCTGCTGGGCGCTTCCCGAGCCCGAGCCCGACTTTGACCCCTACACGGCACCCGACGTGCGCGCCGCCTTCTCGCGGCGCCCCGAGCTGCTGTCCTGGGTGGCAGGTGGGGCCCCCGGGCTGCACAGGGTGTAGGGCCCGGCTCTAAGGGCAGTGGGGAAGCTGGACAGGGCCTGCACCAGAGCAGTGCATCCGTACTTTGACCCCGGCCTTGGCTCCCCGGCTCCCACCAGGCGTGCCTGAGTCGGCGGAGCTCGCGCGGCTTAAGGCCTGCGCCGCTACCGTCGACGCCTACGCCAGCGCGATGGCCCTCGCCGGCGCCGCCGCGCGGGACAGCGCCGCGACGGCGCCCTCCCAATCCGAGGTGTTGGCGGCGATGGAAGCGCTAGAGGGCGTTCAATCCAGTCTGAGGCTGGTGGCGGCGGTCAGCGGCGCTGTGGTCCGCCTGGCGGCTTGCGGTTCGAGGGCAACGGGCGCGGCGGAGGTGGGCCCGGCGGTCGCGGCTGCACAGCGGTTGGCGGCGCGGTGGCGGGAGCAGGCGGCAGCGGTGCTGGGGGCTGCGTCGGCGGCGCTGGCGGCGCAGCGCGGCGGGGTGCCGGTGGTGGGGGCCGCCTTGGTGGTGGGGGGCGCCTTGGTGGCGGCGCCGGCGGGGTCGTCGGGGCACGGGACGTATGGGGAGCGGCTGGCGGAGTTAGGGCAGGCGCAGGTGCTGAGGGTGTGGTAGCTCGTAGCTGCCTCGCCTGGAAGTGCGGGCGACAGGGCGGTGCGCTCGTTCCACACGGTGGCCACCGTGACATCCCCTCCACGAGTGGAGGGCAAGAACAACGCTTGGGTTCCCATGCTACGATGGAGGGCAAGAATTAGCTTGGGGTCCCATGCTTCCGCTCGCACAACGCACGTGCGGGAGAACGTTCGCATTGCGTGCGTTAGAAGCCCGTACAAGTATCCGGCAGGAAATGTGGTGGGGCGGTGCGTGTGCGCCTGTGTGCGGTACGCGGTGCACAACGTCTTGGCCGCGGGGGCCTTGGCCGATCCAAGCCTTGAATTACACGTTTTATCGCTCCTCCGCCTTGATGTGTCATCCGTGGGGCCCTGGCGATGGGCACCCCTCCTCGACACAGGCATGTGCGGGCATCGGACACCGGCGAAGTTGAGGGTAACGGTAATACGCGGTAATTGTGGCGTGAGGGGGTGGACGGGTGTATGCGTGTAGAGGTCTGGCCCGAAGCCATGCAAGCAGCGACCCAATTGCACAGACATATCTCCAAGCGTGAGTGCGCAGCGAGGGAAGGTCCGCCGGAGGTGGGGGAGGCGGTTACGGGTAAAGGTCGTTGGGGGGCGTCCGCGTCAGCTTCGCTACCCGCCGCGCCTTGCCGCCGGCCCGGATGCCCTGTTCGCGGCAAACCTGCGCCTGTCAGGGCCCTTGTAATGTGCTGTATCCAGCGCGCTCGCGCTTAGGGCGGGGCGTGCGGCAGGGCGCATTCTGCGCCTCCACATGCGCTTGTGGTCAACCCGGCGCACAGCCTGCGCTCCATCTTGGTCTGCCCTAAGCTACATATGCAGCTCTTGTGGGCTGCCCTCCGGCGTCAGGCAAGGCGCCGTACTGTGCCACGTTGGCCCAGTCTCATCCGACGTGTCTCCTAGGCGACGCGGCTGCCTACCCCGCTCGTTTTCCTCAGTCACAACCAGCAAGTGAGCCCACACACACACACATAAGAGCAACCTTAGCAGGATATGAGCGCAATGGAAAGGCAGACAAGCGTAGATGACCTGCTCGGCGGGTTCTGGCGACTCGGCCAGGCGGGCATGGGCCGCACGGACTCAGAGGCGGCTTTCCAGGAGTTCTTAAAACGAATACCGTCCACCACAAACCTGGCCGCGGCGGTCGCGGAGAGCAATGAGCGCAATGGCGCTTCGGCCAGCCAGCCCGCGGCCGCATCCTCTACGCTGCCGGCGTCAGTGCTATCAGACGTGGTTACCACGGCAGCAGCCGCGATACCGCGGGTGCCCTCGCTGGAGCTTCTTCGGCAACTCGTGCAGCTGCCGCCCCCCGGACCGCCCGCACCGGCGCCGAGCGCCCCGCCTTTGATTAAGGCCGAGGTGCCGAGCTCCTCAGCCAGCCCACCGGTGTTCCGGCTCACGGAGGCCGCGGAGCTGCTGAAGGCCGCGGCCTCGGCGCCGCCCCTGCCCGCGCCGGTGGCCCTGCCGCCCGCTCCGCCCCTGCCCGGCTACCCCCTCGCGGGCATTCCGGCGCTTTCGGACCTAGCTTCACTCTCAGCCGTCGGGGCTGCGGCGCTGCAGAACGTGCCCGGCTTCATGCCGCCGTCCAACCCCTTGGCAGCAGCGCTGACACCGGCCGCGGCCGCAGCGGCCGCCCTGCAGCTGGGGCAGCTGGGCACACTGGGTGCCCGCATTTCGACGGCCCAGGCGACCACCTCAGGTGGCAATTCGGACAGGGACATGGACAAGTCGGATGTGCGCCGGGCTCGCAGGTGTGTCGCAGTGCTCCGGGCTTGTAAGCCACGCATTGCTGATTGCGTGCCGTGATTTCAGGATGCTGAGCAACCGCGAGTCCGCTCGGCGCTCACGACGACGGAAGCAGGAGCACCTATCAAAGCTTGAGGAGGAGGTGCGTTGTCGTGCGGTGTGCCGCATCGCGACGCCGATCATCACATTGACTGGACACGTCAGATGTTCTGACCAGTCGCACACGTTTCTCGCTCTTGTAGAGGAACGTGCTGGAGGATGAGCGCCGCGACCTGGAGAACCACGCCAACAACCTCGAGCGACGCATGCAGTCGCTCGAGGACGAGAACAAGCGGCTTAAGGAGGAGAATGAGCGGCTGCGGGATGAGCTTCGCTTCCTGCGGACGGAGGTGCGTGACTTGCTCGACAGAGCACAGGTCAATAGGTCGACGAGGATGTCAGAGTTGTCAAAGCGTTCCGCGCGGCGTGCGCTCCCATCACTGCTTTGCTGTGCCTCAAAGCAAGGGTGCACGGCATCATGATTAGGGAGTCAGCTGGGGGACGGGCGGGTGGCACCGGCACGGGTACGCACGCTTGCGTGACCGTCGGTAACGGGCGTCTCCCCCTGCGACCGCATTATCGTGCAAACGAACTCCCTGTTCAGCCACTTCTCGACCGCTCATGGTCAGCCATCCGCGTCACCTATGCCGCCAACCCGCTGGCACTGATCGCCAAAGCCATCTCCTCCGCGCGTTGATGTTGTTGTGCTGCACCCTCTGTATTTCCCACGACGCATGTTGCTGCTTGTGACAAACATCTCCTCCGACGCATGTTGCTCCCCTTGACAGCCCTCTCCCCCCGCTTCATCCCCCCAGTTCGCGGAGCGCAAGGAGCGCAACGGCTACGGTCACTACGGAGGCCGCAGCAGGCTGCCCGCTGACAGCGACGACGAGCAGCCCGCCAAGCGCCACCGCCACAGTGATAAGAGCTCGAGCGAGGAGCACCCGGGGGGCGCCGTGGCCGCGGGCGCCGGCAGTGACGTCGAGACGGACACGGCCGCGCTCGGATCCAAGCGCACGCCGGGCCGCGGCTCGGTGGGCGTGGGCAACGGCAGCCTGCACAGCGGCGGCAGCGCGCCCAAGGCCGGTGGCTCTGGCCGCATGCCGGCGGGCCGCGACCGTGGCGGCGGCAGCGAGCGGGCGCGCGGCGGCGGCGATGCCAGCCGTCTGGGGCGGGAGCGTGGGCGTGACCGGGAGCGCGAGCGGGAGAGGGAGCGCGGGCGCGACCGCGAGGTGGCGGACGAGGACGACGAGTGATGACTCCGGCTCCGGGACGCAGCCGCTTGCCCTGGGGCGGGCGGCTGCGGCTCTACTCGGCGCAGGAGGTCCTCTTTTCGGCGCCTGCCAGGGCAGGCCGGCTACAGAAGATTGCTCTTGGCCGGAACCGGACCCGCGGCGTCGACCTCGCTGCGCATTGCGTTGCGGGGGCACGCAGCCGGTGCGGCGCCTCGTGCGTGCGCTGCCGGCCGCTATCCCACGCACGCCTGTATATTACTGCTCTCCCGGTTTGCGCGGTTGCTCCGTCAGCGCAGCCCGCGGCGCTGAGGCTGGCGTACATGGCGAAGCAGGTCGATCGGAACCCAGTGCTGTGCGGCGTGGAGTGCTGGCCGCGCCGCAGCTTGCATTGGCTGCGGCACCGGCAAGCCCCTGCGCGGCGCGCAGCGCCGGTGTCGCGCTTGGGGCGTGGCCGCAGTCGTGGCCCACCCGCCGGCGGCGCCGTGCCTTGTGAACGCCTGCCCATAAGTTTGGGTGGGTGCAGTGGCTGTGTCGTCCGGCTTGTGGCTGTGGAGTTTGTGAGGGGTGTGTGGTCTTCGTGAGGTGTGTTGAGGTGCATGAACTCTTATTGTGAGCGCGCCGGGCCATGTGAGGTTGGCATTCCGCATTCACACTTCCGGCGGGATGGCAACGAGCCCCGCGGCGACACTGGCTTGCCGTTGACGCCGTCGCCTGGAGAGGGATGCCGGGTTCACACGAGGGGCCGCCGTTGCACCAGCAGCACCATTCTTTGGGCACGAGCACAAGCAATGCCAGGAGAGGCTGGATGGGGGCCTGCAACGTGCGCGCGTCTACCTGCGGCGGCCGATCCTTGTGTAGCGGGCTCGGCCGCGGCAGCTGAGGGTCAAAAGAAGAGGACAGGTGCCTGTTGGCCGTATGTCTTCGTTAGCAGTTGCATTCGCGGTGACGAGCACTGTTCGGGGCACGAGGCACGTTAGGTGCCGATTTTGCCGTGACTCCGGGACTGACACGATCGAGACTGCTGACCTTGCGACCTGCCTCACGGCGGAACGTCTTTGTCTCACCAGCCGTACGGCTGCAGTCCTTGTCGACGCCCCACTGCATGGTGCGGCGTGGGCTGCGGCTGCTGCAACGCGGTGGCTTGAAGACACCTGGGCCTCTGCGCCTGCCCTCCTCGCGGCACCCTCTCACCTGACCGTGTGCTTAGATTTGATGCAACCGGGCGTGTGCGGCGCATGGCGCTGAAGTACATACGACGGGCCAAGCGGGACGGGGCCGCGTGCTTATTCTGCCGCCCTCATAAGATCCCTGCAGGCCCTGCGCCGAGGGGGGCGCATGCAGCAGCTGCACAAGTGCTATGAGCCGGTGTTGCAAATGGGGAGGGGGAGGGGCAACGCGGACTGTGAGGCGTGGGCGCGGACTGTGAGGCGTGGGCCGGCGACGTGCTTATGCGAAGGCCGCTAGACAACGAATGGAGCGGCGATCTATGATACAACTCGAGCGAGGTTCGTAAATTCGGTCGAGGCGCTGGAGCCTGTCTGTCCTGAAATCAGTCCTTAAACGTGTAAGAGACCTGTACGCTGCGCCCCCTTAGCATGCTTTAAATCAAGAAACCGGCGTGGAACTCAGCGTTGTATGCTTGCGCATGCGGTCGGGCACTGACAACAGCTATGAGAGAGCCTCTGGCTGGCAGGGGCTGGCGTGTGTACTTCGCGCTCAAGTCTCTCACTGGGTCCCAGGCCACGGGTTGCTTCCCAGCCGCATGCCCCCGGCCGCCAAACGGAATGCACGTGCACAATGCTCAGAGCTTACGGCTCCAGGTTGCCACGCATCTGCCCGTCTCCTTACATGCAACACGATAACATTTCGTTCCGCGCGCCGTGGTGACAAGTTCGACGAGGCGGCAATTATTCCGCCAACAAACACGCGTTTGCCGCCCTGCTATCGGTCGCCCTTGTCCCATGCAACCCGCTTCCGACAATGCTCTGCCAAGGAATATCGCTGGCCCGCACTGGCCAATGCCCTACCGTCTACGCACCACGCCGCTGCCCATCTTTGAGCCGTTCCTGCTCTACAGCCATAGCCACAGCCCGCCGGCCGCCACCATGCAAGCGCGCCTTTCTATGCCTGTATGTCACGCGGCACTCCTCCGCGAATACCGCAGCCCACGTCCGGACGCATCACGCAAAGCACTGCACGCTCGCCAACAGTAGATATCTCCCAACCCGCCATGCCCCTGCACACCACCGTAAACTTGGACGCCAGCGTGCCGGGGGGGGGGGGGACGGCC
>BDDC01000604.1:40351-52305 GCA_001662425.1 Chlamydomonas sphaeroides
CGCTTCACACCGCCGCTCGCCTCACGACCGCGGGTTGACGCCCAACGCCAGCTTGGTCTCCTCGAAGACAAACCAGCCGATGCCGGCCGCCGGCGCCAGCTTGAGCAGGTTGGGCAGCAGGCCCTTGTACAGCCCTCGCACGCCCTCGCGCTCCAGTGTTTTCCGAAACACGTCGCCCATCCCCCGGTACTTGAGCGGCTGCCACTGCTGCGGCTGCTGCGCGGCCGCCGACGACCCAGCGCCGTGCTGCGACCCGCTGCCGCCGAGCACCGCGTGGCTCGAGCCCGCTGCCGCTGACGCCGCGTGCGGCGAGGCAGCGGCGTGCGCGAGCGCGTGCGGTAGCGGCGGTCCGTGCGAGTGGTGTACCGCCTTGGCGCCGCGGGTGTGGTGGTGGTGCGCCGCCGCGGGCGCGGCGGGCGGCGGGCAGCGGCGGCCTGCCTGCGCCTGCAGCCGCGTGCGCACCAGCGCGAGCGGGTACGACACCACCTGCTCGGCGGTGAGGGAGGCAGGCAGGGGAGCAGGGCACTGGGGTGAGCAGGCCGTCCCAAGGCGTGGCAAGCGCGGCGAGCTGGCCGGGTGGCTTCGCACACGGCTTGCCGGCTACCTCAGCCGGCCTGTGTCTAATGCACAGCATGCGCTTTCCGCCGCCTCCGTGCCAGGTGCTCTTCCGTCTGGGTTTGCAAGGGTTAGGTATCAGCTCCAAGGTCGGCGGCCACCGTCAACCCTCGCTCATGCTGCGCATGCGCCAGCGGGGTCTGTGCGCCGCTTTCGGAATGCGCCAGCGGAGTCCCCGCGAGCCGCCGAGCTGCAGGCCCGACACACCGCATCCCTCTGGCTGCTGCCGCTGCTCCCGTCCTTGCCGCCCACCTGCGCGATGGAGCTGGACAGCATGCCCGCCCCCACGATGCCCATGTGCGGCGGTCGGCCGTCGTACTGCTCGTACAGCAGCTCCTTGAACACCTGCATCGGGCGGGGCGGGGCGGGGGAGGGCGCGAGTGAGGCGCCCGGGTACTTTAGCAGCCGGCTCCACCAACGGAGCAGGATTGCAGCGAGCTCGGCGCCTGCGTGTAGCTGGCTGCATGGCGAACGGTGCGCAGCAACACCTCGCCCGAGACAGGTTCAGAAGCCGGCCCAGCGTCGTATTCCCGCCCACTACACGGACGGAAGCGACAGTCGGGCCAACGTCCATTCAAGCGCGGCTTGCAGGACCCGCCCACCCGCCTGCTTGGGGCGGGGACGCCCCGCCCTGCCCCCACCTCGAACAGGGCAATGTCCATGCCCGCGAAGGGCAGGATGCCAATCATGCTGGGCGTGAGGCCGCGGTAGAAGGCGGAAATGCCTTCGTCGCGGCGGATGCGGTAGGCGGCGTGCAGGATACCCGTGTACGTGCCGCGTGGGGACACGGCCAGGCGCGTGCGGATGGTGTCGAGCGGGTACAGCAGGCCCTGAGCGGGCGCGAGCGAAGCGGCGCATGGGGCGAGGGGGTGCGTGGCAGGGGCGTGAATGATGTGGGTCGGGCGTGAGCTGCGCAAGTTGGAGCCGGATGCTGTGGGCGCGAGGCGGGCTCGAGGTTGTGTAACGCCATACGCCAGCCTTGCCGACAGCGCCCCTCTTGAGCTGGGGGCCTGCACAGCCCAGGGCCCCTGTGCAGTGGATGCAGCCGACGGCAGCTGTCATGGGGCACCACCGCACCTGTGCGATGGCCCCCGCGATGCCGCCAGACAGCATGCGCTCGCGCACGAGCACGCGGTCCGGGTCCGACGCCACTATGCTGCGTATCGAGTCGTTGAGAGTAAGCTTAAGCGCCGTCTCGGGCGCAATCTTTATCACGTTGGCGCCATTGCCCTTGAAGAACGAATTTATCGAGCCTGGCGGTAAACCGGAAATGATAGGTTGACCGGGAAACACGGTGCCCACGGGACGTGCAACACCCCCACGACAGTTGCACCAATCCGCCCGGCTGCCGCGTGTGGGCCGCCGCCGTCATACCCACGTACCTTCTGCCATCATCTTCTGCCAGCCCTGCCTCAGCGACAGGCCTTGCGCGCCGTCGTGCGTCTGCAACAGCATTTTAAGCCGGTCGATGGGGGCTGTCGCCGTCCTGCTGATTGCACCGCTGACCGCTGTGGAGGGGCACAGGTACAGCAACTCGATCGTGAGCGTGCAGGGGCGGTATAGCGTCGCGTCGCTCGTTCGTGAAGCGCCGCCGAACCGTCGCCCGCCGATTGGGCAACTGCGCTTACCACCGCTCAGGAACACCTTGTACGTGCGCAGCGGGTCATGCTCGAGGTCAAGCAGCTGTTGCTTCGCTGCAGTCAGCTTAGCACGGGCTTGATGGTTCTTCATTCGCTGCTGAGCCGAAGACCCGGGGCCAAGCCCCGCCTCCCCATCGCCGAGCTGACTCATCGACGGGAATGACTGAAAGGACATCCCCGAGACGCTCCGAGCTCAGGCCAGCCAGCCAGCGCAGCCGGCTGTGTATCACTGGCGCGTCACCGCCAGGCTGCCGCTATCGTTCCTGCCTGCTCTAATCAGATGCAGGAGGTCTGAGCGTGCCTAGAGCGACCAAGGAAAGCGGAGTCGGGTGCTGAGTGCCGAGACACGGGTTCTGCTGCAGCTCCACCAGGTAGCGGCTGTTTGATGTGCAATAAGGTGTCTCGTGTCGCGCTCTCAAGCGTGGAAAAGGCAGATTTCGCTGACCAAGAGAGTTGAATATTGGCAGCACGGTTGACACGAAGTTTGACGACGTCAATAAGGTAGCAAAAGTGTAGATTATGTACAATGCTTGCGGGGCACTTGCAGAGCCGCTGTGTCGCCCCGTGTCTTTGGCGCGCGGCCGGGATCGGCACTTTGGCCAAAGTTGCCGAAACACATAGCCAGACACCAGCCATTGTTGTGTGTTGATTGCCTAATACGCATCTTTTTCACGACGTTTTGCTCTTCGCCGTCTCGCTGCACAGCTGAACATTCCGCAGATTCCGCGCCAAGAGCAGTCTGCACGCCGCTTCGCCTCCCCCCTTGCTGTATTCTGCTAGGACTCAGCCAAAATGCAGGCGGCGTCGGGCGTCGGGAATAGACTGCAGATCGCGGGCGACCGCCAGAGTGGAGCGGACGTGCGGTCACAGAATGTCATGGCAGTATCAGCTGTAGCCAACATCGTGAAGAGCAGCCTCGGGCCCGTGGGCCTGGACAAGGTGCGGCGGGAGCCGCGGCTCTCGATGGCGCGACTGCTGCGCGACCTTCCGACGCCGCTGGCAACCCCACACAGATGCTCGTCGACGACATTGGTGATGTGACCATTACCAACGACGGTGCCACCATCCTGCGGCTGCTGGAGGTGGAGCACCCTGCCGCCAAGGTGCGGCGCCCCGCGGCCTCCATGGCTGCCGATGGCCAACCCGCGTGGCAAAGGTTGCCACCGTGCAGCAGGCCCCTCGGCAGCACCCTTCTGTGGCGTGCAGCTTCCTGCGCGAATAAGTGTCACGCAGCAACCAGCGCTGGCGGCAGCTGGGCAAGGGTTGGCGGGCGTTGTTGGCAGGAGGCGGCAACACTGAAAGCAGCCATGGCAGGTACTCTTCACGCAGACCACAGGGCTCAAGCAGCGCAGCGGTGCTTATCGTGAAAAGCTCACACCGTGAAGAGTGTTGACGACACGCGGACGGTGTGCCGGGCCACGGCAGCCGTGTCAGCAGCCTGGCAGCTCCCTTCGGCACCAGCGTTGCCGGCAGGCCCCCCAATGTCGCCGTCGGCCCACCGTGCGGCGTGTGACACGGATATCAGCTGTGGGGGAGCCAGCGCCTCTCGGGGACAGGGTGGCGGAGGGACGCCGGCTGCCCGCTTTGCCGCTATCGCTACTCGCCATCCACGGCGCAATGCAGCATATGGCATTCCTCCAGAGGGGTTACGGTCCCTGCCACGGCCGTCGCTCTACGGCCCGGTCCGTTCTGTGGCCGCCACTGGCAGCCGCAGTGCGGGGTTGTGGCGCCGCACAGCCCAGCATGTGGAGCCCGCTGCCTGCTCTCCTACGGGATGAGGAGTCGGGGCTAGGCGGGCCCAGTGCAGCGCTGCCGCCGCCGCAACCCGCCTGAGCGCCTGCCAGCCCCGGCCCGCGCCATATACGCGCGCTTACCTCGGCAGCCCGCACCGCTTCCAGACAAGCCATCGGAACACATCCGCAGGACGCCGCAATCCCTCGCCTGTCCTACTCGCCTGTCCTGGCCGGTGGCCCCCTGCTCTCCTCCCCTACACGGCCCTGCCCCCCTGCCCGTCTCCATTCCCAACCAAGCCGCTCTCCCCGCGCTGCTCTCCCAGCTCCCTGTCCTTCCTAGCAACCATGCCCTGTCCCATGCCCGCTCCGCCGCTCAAAACCCTGCCCCCAGATCCTGGTGGAGCTGGCTGAGCTGCAGGACGCCGAGGTGGGCGACGGCACCACCAGCGTGGTCATCCTGGCCGCCGAGCTGCTCAAGCGCGCCAACGAGCTGGTGCTCAACAAGATCCACCCCACCAACATCATCAGCGGCTTCCGGCTTGCCATGAAGGAGGTGCGGCCCGGCAGGGGAGGATGCTGAGGCACGGCGCGGGTCCTGGTCGGGACGGGGCACAGCGGACATGGGACACGCACGCACGCTCATGCACAGGACCTGCTGCCCCATACCCCCAGCTCCCCACCACACTGGGCTCGCGACGCATCATGCCCGGCCGCCGCCCGTGTGCGCCTCCCCCTCCTCCGTAGGCGTGCAAGTTCATCGAGGAGAAGCTGGCCATCCCCACCGACAGCCTGGGCGAGGGCAGCCTGCTCAACGCGGCGCGCACCAGCATGAGCAGCAAGATCGTGGGCGCGGAGGGCGACTTTTTCGCCAAGATGGTGGTGGACGCCATGGCCGCGGTCAAGGTGACGGACGACATCACCGGCAAGACCCGCTACCCCGTCAAGGTGGGCCTGGGCGATTAGGGGCGGAGGGCCAGGGGAAGGGACTGCAGGCTACGTGTGAGGTGAAACGGTCCGCGCGCTGACGCTCGCGCGCCCCTGCTGCCCGTCCCCAGGCCGTCAACGTGCTCAAGGCGCACGGCAAGAGCGCGGCGGAGAGCAGGATGCTCAACGGCTATGCACTCAACCTGTCGCGCGCGGCGCAGGTGCGGTCTGCTCCTCCCCAAGGTGGCAGAGCGGGAAGGAAGGCCTGGGGCTGGGCGTCCTGGCCTGGCTGCTGGCCGCCTGGCGCCTCACACTGCGCCCTGCGACGCCGCTGGCTGGCGCCGGCAGCCGGGCCATGTGCCCGGTCACGAGGGCCAGGCCGGGCCGTGCGACTGCCCGCGTTGACTAACGGCTGTGTGCCCCCGTGTGTCGCCGTGCAGGGCATGCCGCGGCGGTTGGCGCCGCCCGGCGGCGTGAAGATTGCGTGCCTGGACATGAACCTGCAGAAGGCGCGCATGATGATGGGCGTGCAGGTGCGGCCGCCGGCGTGGAGGTGGCGGGTTGTGGGGCACATGGGGCATGGGGGCAAACCAGCCCAGCGGGTGGTGCGCAGCGGCAGGGTGCTGGGGCTCGCAGCCCAGGAGGAGCACGGGGAGCCGCGCACGCGCGGAGCAAGCGGCTGTGTAGCTCTGGAGCCGCGGCGGCGGGAGGAGCCGCAGCACGAGGAGGAGCAGGGCGGGCAGCACGCGGAGAGCACCGCAGCTGCAGGGTTATCGGCTGGAGGAGCGGGCAGGCTGTCCCGCGGGCGGAGGCTGGCGCTGGGCCCACATGACTCATGGGCCCCGCGGCACCTGGACAGGCGCAGAAGCATAGCGTTGCCGTCGGGCACGACAGCAGCAGCCGGAGCGAGAGTTGCTGCCGGCAGCCACACGTTCCCACACGCCCTGCCTCCCTTGTCCGCGCCAGTGCCCTTCCAGCTATTCCCAAGTGTGCCGGGCCTGTGCCGAGCTGCATCACTGCACCCACCCTCTCCATGGACTGGTTAGCCCGTTAGCCGTTTTCTCGGCTTCGTCGCTTCCCCGTTAACTCACCATCCCGCCCTCATTACCCCTGCTCCGTCCCACTCCGCCGTATCCAACCTCCGCACAGGTGCTGGTTAGCGACCCCAAGGAGCTGGAGCGCATCCGCGAGCGCGAGAACGACATCACCAAGGAGCGCATCAACAAGATCCTGGAGGCGGGCGCCAACGTCATCCTCACCACCAAGGTGCGGCGGCAGGGGCAGGAGAGGGGGGACGGGAAGGGAAGGCAGAGGAGAGAGGTACGCGCCACCGGTGGTAGGAGGGGTGGGCCTGCCTGCCTACGCCTGCTCAGAACGCGCGGCGGTGGTCTCGCGAGTCGCAGCAGCGCGGGTCCCGGGCTCGACATCCAGTTCCCCCCCTTCCCTCCCCCCACAGGGCATTGACGACATGGCGCTCAAGTACTTCGTGGAGGCGGGCACCATTGCTTGCCGCCGCGTGGAGAAGGACGACCTCAGGTGCGGTGGAAGGCGGAGGAGGGGCGGGGCAGGTCGCGGAAGAGACTGGCAAGGTAATTTGCTGCCTTACGGATTTTGGGTGGGGGACCGGGCTGGGGTGTGCTGGTGTGTGTGTCAGGGTGTGTGTGTTCGTAATAATCAACATATGCCCGACACACAGGGGGGGGGTGTCAGGGGGCAGGCTGGGCGGCCATACAACATCCGGGCGTTAAATCGACCCCGGGCAAGGCCCCGGATGGGCGCAGAGGGCCACCGGGCTGGTAGGCCGGGCCTGCTCCAAATCCGCGCCTGCTCCACATGCTCAGCCTCAAGCGCGTGTGACATGCCCAATCCGTTGGTCGCTGCGAGTATGCCGCACTCGATGTGCTCAGCCTGCTCGCCCCTCCCTGCCTAACCCCGAAGGCGCATCGCCAAGGCCACGGGCGCCTCGGTGGTGATCACGCTGGCGGACATGGACGGCAACGAGACCTTCGACCCGGCGGCGCTGGGCAGCGCGGAGGAGGTGGTTGAGGAGCGCGTGGCGGACGACACCATGGTCATGATCAAGGTGGGGGTGACGGGGTGGGGGAAAGGAAGGGGAGGGCAGGGGGGCGACCAGGGTACGTGCCATGGGGAGGGATGGCGGGAGTGAGGGAAGACAAGTGGGAGGGGAAACATGGGGATGGGCACGTGGCGACGTGATGTTGGGCCTGAAGGACACGGCTTGTGGTCGCCTGCTGCCGCTCCCGCTGCGCCTCCCTACCCGCCTACCCAGCTGCCCCACGCCTCACCGCACATCCCTCCCTCCTCCCCATGCCGCCGCCGCCCAGGGCTGCAAGTACTCTCGCGCCGTGACGCTGCTGCTGCGCGGCGCCAACGACTACATGCTGGACGAGATGGACCGCTCGCTGCACGACTCGCTGTGCGTCGTGAAGCGCGTCATGGAGAGCGGCAGCGTGGTGCCTGGTGAGGGGCGAGGGAGGGGTGGAGCAGGGGCAGGGGAGGGCGGCGGCGGTGGCTGCTGGGGGTGGGGGTGGGATGGTGCGGCTCGAAGCCGGGGTCGGGCCCGTGGGTTAGGCCGTCGGGAGTGGTGGCGGCGCGGTGGAAGTGTCGGTGGGTGTGGGGCAGGGCAGGGCCGCGCACCCAGCGCCCCACTGACGCGACCTCCTTCCCCCGGCCTCCCTGCCTCCCATGGTACATCCCCTGTCGCCCCAAGGCGGCGGCGCGGTGGAGGCGTCGCTGTCCATCTACCTTGAGCGCTTCGCCACCAGCCTGGGCTCCCGCGAGCAGCTGGCCATCCAGGAGTTTGCCAACGCGCTGCTGGTGCTGCCCAAGACGCTCGCGGTCAACGCCGCCAAGGACGCCACGGAGCTGGTGCGCCGGGCGGCCCTGGGGCGGGGTTGCTTGGCGGCCTGGTGGCAAGGGTGCCGGCGAGGGACTGGCGGCTGGTGCGGAGCTCCTCCGCTTGTACCGCTTGTGGGTTGGGCGTCCACATCGCCTCCGGCACCCTCCTGACTCCGCATCCCCCAATCTCTGCCAACGCCCGTCAGGTGGCGGCGCTGCGGTCGTACCACTACAAGGCCCAGACGCAGGCGGGGCAGGAGGCGATGCAGCAGTTTGGCCTGGACCTGGTGGAGGGGCGGCTGCGCAACAACGTGGAGGCGGGCGTGCTGGAGCCGGCCATGAGCAAGGTCAAGATGATCCAGGTGGGGAGGGGCGGGATGACGGGGGAAAGGGGAATGTGGGGTGGGGGGGGCGGAGGGGAGGGCCTGTGGGGAGGCGGACGCCAGGACGGCTGCTGGCATGGGCTCCCCGCAAAGCCATGGCGGCCCTAGGGCTCCCTTGGTGCATCCCCTCCCTGACATGTGAGACCCTAACCCCCCCGCCAAACCCTAACCTCCATCCCGCAGTTCGCCACGGAGGCGGCCATTACCATCCTGCGCATCGACGACCTCATCCGCCTGGAGGCGCAGCAGGAGGGCGAGGAGTGAGGCGGAGGTGCAGGCTGGTGGGGGCAGTGTAGGGGAGCAGCGGGGGGCGGGCGCCAGGGCTGGGGCGCAGTGCGGGGGGGTGGGGCCGCAGGGAGGGGCAGCCGAGCTTGTGGCGTGAGGCGTGTGGCTGGCAGCTGGTGGGTAGTGAGGCGGCGAGGGTGGGCGGCGGCGTGGGGGAGTGGCGGGCGCAGCAGAGGGCGAGCGAGCGGGCTTCTTGCGTGCGGGTGCAGCGCGGAGCAGGCGGAGCGGGACTTGTGTGCGGGCTTGGCGGCGGCGGCGGCATCAGGCCGGTGGGACGTAAGGTACAGCTGCACGGCTGGTGGCTGCTCGTGCAGAGTGCGCGCGTTGCAGTGCGCGACGGGCGCTGTGCAGCGGGGCGTTGCCGCGGACACGATGGCCCCACTGCTGGTCCTGCGGCTGAGGGGCCAGCTGCGGCCGCCCCCGTGTAAGCCCCAAGGTCAGAGCCCTCCAGCCTTCCGGTGCTGCCTTGGCGCACGCGCCGGAGCCTGGTGGCGCTGCGCTGTGCCGTGCGGGCCTGCTGCCGCAGCGGGCGGAGCTGGAGGCGGCTGTTGCGAGGAGAGGACGAGGACGCGCTCGACGCTCGCGCAGGGGCGCCGCAGGTTGGGGTTCGGACCTCCTCGCCGAACCTGCTGGCTGGCAAAGCCCCCTCGCCCTCCCTGCGCTGGCCCTGTGCCTGCTACGCCGCGACCTTCCGCGCGCCGCCCCAGGTGGCCTGCCACGAGCGCCCGCGCCCTCGATGGCAGACGGCAGCCCGGCTCCGCACCCGCTGAACGCCTGGCGCACCCCTGGCGATGCGCCGCAGCCCCAACCCCTCAACGCAACGCCATCACCAATTGCCGCCGCAATCCCTCGCATCGCTCCTGCCCCACACTCCCTCCCAGTCAGTCATGCACTCATGCTCCGTCAGCCCCAGGCACCCTCCCGCTGACCCCGTCCCCCCCTTTCTCTTTCTTTTGCCCCCATCCCGTCTCAGTCCGACGCGATGCACAGCTCGACCTGCCGCCCGGCCGCCGCCGCCGCCGCCTCCACCCTGGCCAGCAGCCGCACCACGACCATCATGGCGTCCTGCGGCCAGCCGCCCGGGCCCGCGTCGTGGTACATCCAGAACGCGTCCGGCTCGCGGCTGGCGATGTCCGCCGCCACCTCCTCCTCCGGCAGCCAGCCGTCGGTGTCTTCGTACGGCCACAGCCGAATGGAGCGCAGGCGGGGCGCCCGCGTGGCCAGCGACTGCGAGGGCAGTGGGGGGATCCAGCAGGAGGGCCGCAACTGTGTGCGTTCAATTGTACGGAAAGTAATGGAGTGACACGCACGTGGCACGGTCGAGGTGGTGGTGGTGGCGCGTCGATCGTGCGTAACAGGCAAGCAAGCAGGGATGCGTCTAGCTGGGTGCGCCAGTGCGGGGAGCATAGCCCAGCGGCGGTGCCACCCACCGTGAGCGCCGCCTCAGCGCTCTTGGGAGCCAGCCACCTCTCCAGCTTGGCATCCATAATATGCAGCCGCGCCAGCCGCGTCAGCGCCGCCAGCGCCGGCAGGTCCCCCACGTCAATCTTGCAGGTGCGAAGGTGCAGCTCCTACGGCGTGGACGAATGGCGGCACCGGGCGAGTGCGCGAGCCGGAGCGGCAGCGGGGGCGGGCAAGGCGCTTGACACAGACAGCACGCACGCGCGCCAGTCGGATGCCGCACTCGAGCAAACGGCATCTGAATGCCCGCCGCGCGCCTGCAGCACCGCACCTGCAGCAAGGGCAGGCTCTCCACCACGGCCGCGACGTCGCCCTGTTCCAACTCCAGACCCTGCAGCGTCAGCTGCTGCAGCCGGTCGCCCAGCGGCTCCCGCAGCGCCCGCAGCCAGGGGGCTTGCGGGCCTGAGAAACGTAGACACCAGCGGTAGGGGTCCCCTACCACCCACAGCCCCGTGTGACGCGCGCTTCCGCGGCCACCAGGTGCCTCCGCCGCGCTGCCACTGCCGCCGCCGCCGCTGCCACCGCCGCCGCTGCTGCTACTCGCGCCCGCTTGCCCCGCCGCGTGCGCCGCGGCGTCCTGTTCTCCGTCCGCCAGGGGCGCCCCGTCCGGCGACGGGCGCAGCAGCGAGCGGCGCAGCACCCAGGCCACGGGCCGGAAGCGCTCCGCCAGCACGTCCTTGTTGTGCCATACGTCCGCGTGCCAGCCCTCCTCAAAGGGTTGCTGCAGCGCCACGCGCATGCGCCACTGCCCTGTGAAGGCGTCGGGCTTGCCCGTGAGCAGCCGCAGCCCGACGCCGTCGGGCGCGCACGGGTCGTGCTGCATCGCCGGCGCCGCCATGAGCCTCACCAGCTCGGAGGGGGTGAGGCAGATGCGGGCGGGGAGCCACAGCTCCCGCAGCGCCGGCGGCAGCGGCAGGGCCGGCGCCGGCGGCTGCCAGTCCCTCAAGCTGCCGAGCGCGCCGCTGTCCAAGCTCGTCGCCACCAGGCGCGTGAGCGCGGTGTTGTGCTGCGCCAGCTGTGTGAGGGTGGGGACCGACAGGCGCACTGCCATGTCCAGGTCCTGCAAGTGTCGCAGCGGCGCCAGGCTGGCTGCGAGGAGGGCGTCGGGCGCGGGCCAGCCGCGATGGCTGCGGCTGAAGAGCGCCAGGGTGCGCAGCTGAGGCAGGTGACCGGCGGTGGAGAAGACCGCGTCGATGAGCGCCGCTGCACGTGGTTGGTTGGCGGCAAGCAACGGGGGGGAGGGTCAAGGTCAGGGCATCGTGAAATCGGGGCGGCTCCCGTCGAGCGCGAGGCAGCTCGGGAAGCGGTGCCCCACCTGTGCCTTCACAGGCGGGCGAACCCACAGGCATATGTGGCTATCTGATGCCAGGTGGTGGTGGTGGCGCCTCGGTCCTCACCGGTGGAGGCGCTGCGGTTGCCGGCAGGCTCGCTGCCGTCTTCAGGCTCATCCGACGAGTCAGCGGCCTCGTCCTCGTCGTCATCCGCCTCCTCCTCGTCCGCGTCGTCCTCGTCCACGTCCTCCTCGTCCTCCTCGTCCTCCTCGTCCTCCTCGTCCTCCTCCTCGACCTCAACCTCGCGGCCCGCGCCCCTGCCGAGCCGCCCTACGACCCAGCCGTCCGGCAGCTCCGACACGTACTCAACGTCCAGGCATACCAGCCCGCTGGCGGCCGGCAGCGCCCGCAGCACCGGGCCCCACGCCCAGCTGCAGCGGACGCCCGCCAGGCACACCTCCGTCAGCCGGGGCGCAGCCGCCGCCAGCAGCGCCGCGGTGGCGGCCGCAGGGCCGGACTTGGGCGGCGGCCGGTCGGGCCGGGGCTGCCGGGGTGCGGCCCACGACGGCTTGATGTCGGCTATGCACAGCTGTGCAAGGCACGGCAGGCAGGAGGCTGCCACGGCCGGCAGCTCTGCGGCGCAAGGTAGGTGGCCGCGGAGCAGAAGCCGACTGACGGGGGCGTCGCGGCAGCACCGCAGCACCTCGAGCCTGCGGGGGGTTGGGGTTGGGGTTGGGGTTGGGGTTGGGGTTGGGGTTGGGGTTGGGGTTGGGGTTGGGGTTG
>BDDC01000605.1:16095-52296 GCA_001662425.1 Chlamydomonas sphaeroides
CCCCCAGCGGCCGCTGCTGCCGTCGACCTGCTGTACGCCCAGGAGTGGCAGGCGGCGGAGCCGCAGCCCCACCAGCTCGACGCCGCCGCCGCCGCCGCTAGCTTGGTGGCGCGCCCCGCCGTCAGCGGCGCCGCCGCGGTGGCCGGCAGCCTGGCGCTGCTGCAGCAGGCCGCCGCCGCGAGGCTGCGCGTGCTGACGGCCTCTGCCTCCTCCTCGGCCTGCACGCCGCTGCTGGCGCCGCTGGGGGGAGCCATGCGCGTGGCCGCCAACGAGCTGCCCGCACTGGCGCTGGCCGCTGTTTTTGGAGACTCGGCCGCCGCAGCAGACCCGGCCGGACTCCGCATCTTTGCTGGCACCACGCCAGGCGCCGCCGACGCGTTCGGCGCCGCCGAGGCCTCGGGCGCTGTGGTCGTGCCGCGGCTGCTGGCGGTGCCGGCCGACCGACAGCCCTCCGCCCCCTTCCAGCTGCTGCCGCAGCCCAAGGGCTCGTTGTCGTCGCTGGTGCCCGTGCCGCTGGCGCTGCCCAGCCCGCCGCCGCCCGGTCAGTGCACCGTGGCGGTGCGCGCGGTGGGGCTCAACTTCCGCGACGTGCTCAACGTGCTGGGCATGTACCCGGGCGACCCCGGCGACCCCGGCAGCGACTTCGCCGGTCTCGTCGTGTCGGGCCCCGACGCCGGCAGCCCCGTCTTCGGCCTCTCCACCGGCTGCCTAGCGAGTCACGTGCTGTCGTCCTGTGACACCCTGGCGCGCATGCCGTACAACGTGTCGTACGAGGACGCGGCCGCCAGTCCGACCATCTTCGTCACGGTCCAGGCGGCGCTGGCGGAGGAGGCGGGCGTGGGCCCCGGGGATCGCGTCCTCGTGCACGCGGGAGCCGGCGGCGTGGGCCTGGCGGCGACGCAACTGGCGGCGGCGCTGGGCGCAGAGGTAGTAGCGACGGCCGGCAGCCCCTCCAAGCGCGCGCTGCTGCGCGGCCTGGGCGTGCGCCGCGTGTCCACCAGCCGGGACCTGGGCTTCGTGGAGGAGCTGGCAACTGCTACGGCCGGCGCTGGCGTGAGCGTGGTGCTCAACAGCCTGACCAGCCCGGGCATGGTCGCGGCCAGCCTTGCCAGCCTGCGCCGCGGCGGCCGGTGGGTGGAGATCGGCAAGCGCGACGTGTGGTCGCCGTCGCGTGTGGCGGCCGAGCGGCCCGACGTGCGCTACGGCCTGCTGGCGGTGGACTTCATGCCGCCGCCGGTGCTGCGCCGCCTGCTGGCCGGCCTCAGCAGCCAGATGGCCTCGGGCTCACTGGTGCCCATCCGCAGCATCACCCACAGCCTGGGCTCCGTGGCCGCGGCCATGCGGCAGATGTCGCAGGCGCGCCACGTGGGCAAGATCGTCCTCTCCTCCAGCACCGGACCTCGCCTCAGATCTGGGGGCTTCGCTGGTGGCGGCAGCGCCGCGGCCCTGGACCTGGTCCCTGGCCTCCGCACCGGCGCCGTACTCGTCACCGGCGGCACGGGCAGCCTGGGCGGCCTGGTCGCCGGCTGGCTAGCGGAGGCGGGCGCCCCCCGCATTGTGCTGCTTGGCCGCACGGGCCAGCTGCCGGCCGACGGCGCCGTCGCCGCCGCGCTGACCGACCCGCACGGACCGCTGGCCGCCGCCGCCGTCAGCGTCGTCCGCTGCGACGCCGCGTCCTCCTGCGCCCTGGCCGCGCTCCTCGCCGACCTCTCGTCCCAGGGCCTGGGCCTGGCCGGCGTGCTGCACGCCGGCGGCGTGCTGGCGGATGCCACGCTGGCCAACCAGACCCTGGCCGGGGCGCGCGCCGTCGCGGCGCCCAAGCTCGGCGCCCTGGCGTTGCTGTCTCGCCACCTCGACACCCAGCCCGCCGCCATCCCGCACGTGCTCTTCTCCTCCGTCGCCGCGCTGCTGGGCTCCCCGGGCCAGGCCAACTACGCCGCCGCCAACGCCGGCCTGGACGCGGCGGCGAAGGCCATGGCCGCCCGCGGGCTGTCGGTGACGAGCGTGCAGTGGGGCGCCTGGGCCGGCGGCGGCATGGCCACCGCCACGGCCGCGCGCAACGAGGCAGCGGGCGTGGGCTCGCTGTCGCCGGCGCAGGGACTGGCGGCGCTGGCGGCGGTGCTCGGGGCCATAGGCCCCGCAGCAGGCAAGTCACAAGACCCGCGTGCGGCTGCCTCTCGCATCTCGTGGTCCGCATATTGGTACCGCCAGCCAGTCTGCTGCCCGGTGCTGAGCTCCGCATGCTCCTTGCCCCCTTCCTGACCTGCAGGCCCGCAGCACGCCCCCGTGCTCGCGGCGTCGCCCTTCCATTGGCCGCGCTTCGCCGAGCGCGCCAAACCCCGGCCGCTGCCGCCGCTGCTGCAGCACTTGGCGCCCCCAGCCGCGCAGCCCGCCCACGAGCCGGCACCGCAGCCCGCGCAGCCGACGCAGAACGACGCCGGCGGCAGGCGCCGCGCCGCACCTGCGCCTGGGGCCGCGTCGTCGTCGGTGGATCCCTCGGCCGTGCGCTCGCAGGTGGGCTCGTTGTGTGGTCGTGGGTGTGGGCGGTCGCTTTGCTCTGCCGATGACGCATGAGCGGCTGACCGGATGACGGCTGACCGCCGCCGCCCTCGGCTTGACCCTGTTGACCAAACTGCGCCGCAGGTGTCGGACGCGGTACGCTCTGTGGTGGGCGCCTCAGTGCCCCCCGACGCGCCGCTCATGGGCTCCGGCCTGGACTCCCTGGGCGCTGTGGAGCTGCGTAACGCACTCGAGGGACGGCTGCAGGTGCGACCAGCTCCCAGCAGTTATGCTCCTGAAGTCTCCCTGCAGCCTTGTAGATAGCTGCAATCCAACACCTCACGCCCCTGCCCCCTGGACCTCGCTCCTCACGCCCCCAGGTTTCCCTGCCCAGCACGCTCGTGTTCGACTACCCCACCATCGACGCTATCTCCAGCCTCATCGCGACGTCGCTGGAGGCCGCGGGCCCAGCAAGCGGCCGCGCGGCAGCCGCCGCGGCCCGCCCCGGCCAAGCGGCCGAGGACCTCGACGACGAGGACTGGGCCTTGCTGGGCGAGGGAGAGGCGACTGACAGCACCCTGGCGCTGGCCACCGCCGGCGGCACGTTGCGGCGCTCGCTCGCGGGTGCCGTTAGCGTCAGCACCCCTCACCGCGTGGCGGTGGCGGTGCTGGGCTTGGCGGCCGCCTCGCCCGGCGGCTCGGGGGGCCCGGTGGCCCCTGGGTCGCTGCTGCGGGACGTGATCGGCGTGGTGCCCGAGGCCAGGTGTGTGGGGCCGGCGACCTGCACTCCCTGGCCTGGGCTGCTTGATAGCTGGTGGCTGGTGGTGATGGTGGTCACATCTTTGGGCCTGCGCCGCTGCCGTCCCAACTCCTCTGCCGCCGCTCCATCTCCCTCATTCCCTTTCGTCAGGTGGGACGCCGACCGGCGCCAGGCGCTCGACGGCGTGCCTCCCCGCTTCGGCGCCTTCCTGTCCTCGGCCGTCTTCACCTTTGACCCCGCGGCCTTTGGGCTGTCGGCGCCCGAGGCAGCCATGATGGACCCGCAGCAGCGCCTGCTGCTGGAGCTGGGGTGGAGCGCGCTGGCCTCCGCCTCCGCGCCCTCCGCCGGCCAGGCATCCGACGTGGGCGTGTTTGTGGGTATCAGCACGCCCGACTTCGCGGACGAGGCCAAGGCCCACACGCCCATCGGAGTCTACAGCGCCACCGGTGAGAACTGTCCTTGCATAGCAACAGTAGCTCGCATGCCTTTGCGTTGGGGTCCCGCATGACCGCTGCTGCCCGAGCCAGACTGACGCGCTCCGCTGTATCCGGTCGCCTCCTGCGTGCCGGCCCAGGCTCGGCTCTGTCGGTCGCCGCCGGCCGGTTGTCCTACACCTTCGGCCTGTCCGGCCCCTCGGTCGCCACCGACACCGCCTGCTCCTCCTCGCTGGTCGCCACGCACCTGGCGACTCGGGCAATGGCCGGGGGCGACTGCGGCCGCGCGCTGGTGGCGGGGGTGCGCACCATCCTCACGCCCTCGCTGTCGGCCATGTTCCACACGGCAGGCAAGTGTAGGGGAGCGAGGTCTATGGGTGCTGAGGGCCGCAGGAACAGGGGGTTGCGGGGCTGGCAAGCCAGGGCTGTGACTGCACAGGGGGTTGCGGAGATGGCAACCCCGTGCTGCAACGTTACAGCTGGTGCTACTAGAGCGACACGCAACAAGACTCCCTACCTTCCGTTCCCACCAGGGATGCTGGCCCCCGACGGCCGCTGCAAGACCCTGGACGCCGCCGCCGACGGCTATGTTCGCGGAGAGGCGGCCGCCGCCGTCCTGCTGCAGAGCTTCAGCGCGGACGGCGGCGCTGCGCCGCCGCGCGGAAGCCTCGCCATCCTACTCGGCGCCGCCGTCAACCAGGACGGCCGCAGCAGCAGCCTCACCGCGCCCAACGGCCCAGCCCAGCAGGCTGCCATCCGGTCAGCTCTTGCCGCCGCAAGCCTGCTGCCCTCGGCCATCGCAGTCCTCCAGATGCACGGCACCGGCACGCCGCTGGGCGACCCCATCGAGGTCGGCGCCGCCGCGGCAGTGCTCGCGCCGCCAGGCGGTGCCGGCGCCGCCGTCAGGCCGCTGCCGCTCACTCTAGCGGCCGACAAGAGCGGCGTAGGCCACACAGAGCCGGCCGCCGGCCTCAGCGGCATGGCCCAAGCCGTGGCCTCGCTGCGTGGCGCTCGGACGCAGCCCATCCTGCACCTGCGGCAGCCCAACCCGCACCTCACAGAGGCCATCGCGGCGGCCGAGGCGGGCGGCGGCATGGCACTGCCGCGCGCCGCCGCCGGCCGGCCGGTCGCCGCCGCCACCGCCACCGCCGAGCCCGAGCTCCCGCCAGCCGTCTGCGGCGTCAGCTCGTTCGCCTTCCAGGGCACCAACGCCCACGTGCTGCTCGCTGCGCCGCCCGCTGAGGCGGCAGCGCCCGAGCCGGCCGACACCGACTACGCCGAGGCTGCCCACGCGCCGCCGGCGTCAGCCGAGTGGCGGCGGCAGTACAGCTATGTCCTGCCGCCCGCCTCCACGCTGTGCCGCGCCGCCGCCGCCTCGCCCGGCGGCCGGCGGCTGTCGTTCGTGGCCGACCTGTCGCACCCAGCCGCCGCCTTCTTCACGCAGCACGTGGTCAACGGCCGCGCCGTGTTCCCGGGCGCCGGCTACCTGGAGATGGCGGCGGCGGCGCTGGGCATCGCCCGTCAAGGCCTCGCCGCCGGCGCCGCCGCCACTGCTGGCAGCCCGACGTCGCCGTCAGTGCTGGTTGCGCTGGCTGACGTGCACATCGCGGCGCCCATGATGCTGCCCTCAGCGGCCGGTGCCGCAGCCACGGCCGGCGCCTTCCCGCTGCTCCGCGTCACCATCGACACCGCCACTGGCGCCGTCACGCTCTCCAGCGAGCCAGCGGAGGCGGTGGCGGCGGCGCCGCCGCCGCTTGCAAACGCCGCCGCCAGCGCTACGCCGCGCCTCAGCCGCCGCGGCACCAGCCGCCGCTTGCGCTCTGCCTCTGCCTCCGCCACCGTTCGCACCACCACACATCTCACCGGCACGGCCGTGCAGGTGGCCCTGCCAGGCGCAGCCGGTGCCGCCGCCGGCCTCGCCGCCGGCCGGCGGCCCGCCGGCAGCCTCAGCGCCGACGCCGTCCGCGCCGCCAACCCGGTGCCGCTGGCCTCCGCGCCCCTGTACGGCAAGCTCGCCGCCGCCGGGCTGCAGTACGGCGCCGCCTTCCGCCGGCTGTCCAACCTGCACGCCTCGCCCTCCGCGGCCGCGGCCGTGCTGGCGGCGCCGTTGCCCCACGAGGACCACGGCGCCTGGCACGGCGCACACCCGGCGCTGCTGGACTGCGCCTTCCAGCTTGGCGCCGCCATCGGAGCCGGCGGCAGCAGCAGCGACGGCGGCACCGAGGCGGCGGCAGCGGCCCCGGACCGCACCTTCGTGCCGGTGGCCCTCAAGCTCTTTGCCGTCGTGCCGCCGACCGGGGTCGACGCTGCCGGCTGCACGCCTGCCGAGGCGGCGACGCTGGCGGCGGCGGCCGCTGGCGAGGGCTACCGCGCAGTGGCCGTGGGCTCCGCCGGCCCCCAGGGCGATTCGTTATTCAGGGACATCTCGCTCTTCTCGCCGCTCGGCGCCCCGCTGCTGCACGTCATGGGGCTCGAGTCGCGGGCCGTCAGCGGCGCAGCCGCCCCGCCCGCTGCTGCAGCGGCAGCGGCGGCTGCGACGGCTGCCACGGCCCGGCCGTCGGCGGTCGCCACAGCGCCGCCGGCTGACGGCGAGGTGCTGTACGCCATCCACTGGGCGGCGGAGGAGCCCGAGGGCCACGATGCGAGCGCGGCGGACCCAGCAGCCGGCGCAGGCGCGCTGGCCCTGGCCACCGCCTCGTCCGCCCTCACCTGCCCGCTACCTGCCCTGGCGGCGGCGCTGCAGGCAGCCCAGTCCGCCACCGCCAGCCGCCTACCGGCGCTCGAGCTGCGCGCCCCGGCTGGCATCGCCGTCGGCGCCGGCAGCCCCGCCGGCGCCGCCGAGGCGCTGGCGTGCCACGGCGTGCAGGGCCTACTGCGGACGGTGGCGCAGGAGGCGGGCGGCTCGCTGCGCGTGGCAAGCGCCCAGTCCGACTCTGGCGGCGTGACACCGGAGCTGCTGCTGGGTGGCGTCCTGCTGGCGGGATCCGCTCCCTCGGCCGCCATGTACGATGGATACGGCACTGGCGCCGCTGGTGCCGTACGCTATGCCCCTCGCATGGTACCGTCGGCTGCGGCGTCCGCCGCTGCGCCGGCCTCGGCGCCCTTCCAGCTGCTGCCGCAGCCGCGCGGCTCGCTGACGTCGCTGGTGCCGGTGCCTCTGCACCTGGCGGCGGGCTGCCCGGCCGGCACGGTGCTGCTACGTGTGCAGGCCGTCGGCATCAACTTCCGCGACGTGCTCAACGTGCTGGGCATGTACCCGGGCGACCCCGGCGCGCCCGGCGGCGACTGCGCGGGCGTGGTGGTAGCAGCAGCTGCCGACGGTTTGGCCTCGAGGCACCAACTAGGCCGTGCCGTGTTCGGCCTCGCCACCGGCAGCCTGGGCTCGCACGTGCTCGCCAGCGCCCAGACGCTGGTGCCCATGCCGCCGCAGCTCAGCTTCGAGCAGGCAGCCACCGCGCCCACCGTCTTCGTGACCGTGGACGCCGCCCTGCGCCAGGCGGCGGCGCTGCGGCCCGGCGAGCGCCTGCTGCTGCCCGCTGCAGCAGGCGGCGTGGGCCTGGCGGCGACGCAGCTGGCGTCGGCGCTGGGCGCTGAGGTGGTAGCCACGGCCGGAAGCCCCCCCAAGCGCGAGCTGCTCCGCGGCCTGACCGTGCGTCACGTGTCCACCAGCCGCGACCTGGGCTTCGTGGAGGAGCTGGCAGTGGCTACGGGCGGCGCCGGCGTGAGCGTGGTGCTCAACAGCCTGACCAGCCCCGGCCTAGTGTCTGCTTCGCTGGGCCTGCTGCGGCGCGGCGGTCGCTGGGTGGAGATCGGCAAGCGCGACGTGTGGTCGCCGTCACGGGTTGCGTCTGAGCGGCCCGACGTGCGCTACGGCCTGCTGGCGGTGGACTTCATGCCGGCGGCGGTGCTGCATGCGTCGCTGTCCCGCGTCTCATCCGGCCTGGCGTCCGGCGCGCTGCGGCCGCTGCCCGCGGCCGTGCACGCGCTATCGTCCGTGGCTGCGGCGCTTCGTCAGATGTCGCAGGCGCGCCACGTGGGCAAGGTGGTGGTCTCGGCCTCCGCGCCAGGCCTGCTCGGACCCAGCCCAGTCGCCACCTCCACCTCGTCCTCTGCTGGCAGCGCCGCCCGTGTCGTGCCCCACGGTCGCGTCCTCATAACCGGAGGCACCGGCACCCTCGGCGTCCTCCTCGCCGAGTGGCTCTCCCACAGCGGCGCCTCCCACGTCCACCTCCTCAGCCGCACAGGCGCCCTCCCGCCCGACGCCGCCGCGCGCCTGCTGCTCGCCTCGACCGGCGGCGCCATCACCATCACCGCCTGTGACGCGGCCGCCTCCGCCGACGCCGACGCCATCACGGCCGCCGGCGTCCACAGCCCCGGCTCCCAGCTCCCCGTGTCTCTCCTAGTCCACGCGGGCGGCGTGCTGGCGGACGCCACGCTCAGCAACCAGAGCCTGGCCTCGCTGCGCCATGTTCTAGCGCCAAAGCAGGCCGCGCTGCCGCTGCTCAAAATCCTCAGCCGCAGCCACCCCGCCGCCGGCCTCGTGCTGTTCTCGTCCGTGGCCTCGCTCCTCGGGGCGCCCGGCCAGGCCAACTACGCCGCCGCCAACGCGACGCTCGACGGCTTTGCGGCCGCGGCGGCTGGCGGCGGCCTGCCGGCTGCCAGCGTGCAGTGGGGCGCGTGGGCCGGCGGCGGCATGGCGGCTCAGGACGCGCAGACGGCCGCCCGTGTCGAGCGGCTGGGCATGGCCCTCCTGCAGCCGTCGCAGGGCCTGGCGGCACTGCAGGGTAGGCTGACAAGCTGCGAGACCGCTTAGCCAGTTATAAAAACCAACGAAGCCAAACCCCTGTAGTCATGCTTCCCTGGCTGCTCGTCACGCCGCATGCACGCAGCGAGTAATAGTTCCCATCGCGGCGATAACAATGCTGCCTGTCCCTTAACCCCTGCAGGCGTGCTCGGCTCTCTGGCGCTCCCCGCGGCCGCCGGTCCCGCCGCCGACGCCATCGTCGCCGCCAACTCCTTCCGCTGGCCCGCCTTTCTGCGCCGCCTGCCCGGCGGCCCTCCGGCGCTCTTCTCCCACTTCGCGGCCCCCGCCGCCGCTGCCGCCCCTGCTCCTGGCGCGGAGCAGCCATCCGCGGCGGCCGCCAGCCGTGGCCGCCGCTCGCGCGCCTCGCCCACCACCGCCGCCTCCGGCTCCGGCGCCGCCGCAGCTTCGCTGCCGGCGGTTCTGGGCACGGTGGAGGAGTGCGTGCGCGGCGTGCTGGGCTCCTCGGTGCCTGCCGATGCGCCGCTCATGGAGGCGGGGCTGGACTCTCTGGGAGCCGTGGAGCTGCGCAACCAGCTGGCGGGTGCCACCGGGCTGGACCTGCCGGGTGAGAGGGGCACGGGGACGGGCAGCTGCAGCACAAGGGCATAGCATGTTTTTATTGACCTAACTGATCTCCTGCTTTCCTGCGCGTAGCCACGCTCACCTTCGACTACCCCTCCACCTCCGCCATCGCGGCCTTCATCGAGGGGGAGCTGCGGGCCGGCCACGGCACCGGAGCAGCAGCGGCCGCCGCTGCCGAGGACAGCGGCGCCGGCTGGTCTGACGACGACGAGGACGAGGACGAGGAGGACGACAACGACAGCGAGGCAGAGGACGCGGGCACAGCAGAGCTGCAGCGGGCGGCGGACGCAGCCGCGGCCGCCCGCGCTCGTCGCGGCGGCAGCGGCCGGCCCAGCCGGGCGCTGCGCGCGGCCGCCTCCCTGTCGCCCGGCCCCTGCGAGGCTGTGCTGCTGACGGGCCTGTCCACTCGCTTCGCCGGCCCCGTGGTGGGCGGCCTGGCGGAGTTGCACGTCGCAGCCCGCGACGGCGCCGAGCTGCACGGGCCCGCGCCGCTGCAGCGCTGGGAGGCGGACGCGGTCTACATGGCCAAGGGTGGGCGAGGGTGGGGCCGTGGGGCCAGGAAGCGCAGGCTGCGGGGGGGCCTGAGCCACACTTGCTGTGGACCCAAGCCAACGCGACGACCCCTGCGCTGAGTTTCTGTCGTTTGCCTCGCGCCTGCCTGCCATGCCATGTCAGACGGTGTGGCCGCGCGCCTGGGCACCTTTGTGAGCCGGGTGCAGCACTTTGACGCCGCCGCCTTCGGGCTGGCGGAGGCCGAGGCGGCGCTCATGGACCCGCAGCAGCGGCTGCTGCTGGAGGAGGCCCTGGCGGCCTTCACGGACGCCGGCCGGTGCGTGGGGGCCCTTGTTCTCTGCCCTGTCGGCCCTCTCCCTCACGACCTTGCCTGAGCGCCTCCCGCCCCTCCCACTCCCCTGCCCGCCACCACCCCTGCCCCATCCCAACTCCAGCCCCGCCTCGTCGCTGTCCGGCCAGCCCGGCGGCGTGTTCGTGGGCTGCATCTGGCTCGAGTACGGCGAGCTGCTGGCGGCGCAGGCCGGCCCCAAGGCGGGCAGCGGCCAGGCGGTCACCGGCAACGGCCTGGCCTTCATGGCGGGCCGCGTTTCCTACACCTTCGGCCTCACAGGCGAGGCAGCGGCGTGGTCCTAGCTAGCTGCAACTGTGCGAAAGCTCGACACGCAGTGCTTGAGCTCCCTCCACCTGCGGTCGGCCCTACTCCTTCCCCTTGCAGGCCCCTGCGTGCCGACCAACACCGCCTGCTCCTCCTCCCTGGTGGCCGCGCACCTGGCCGCCGCCTCCATCCGCGCCCGCGAGACGCCGCTGTGCCTGGTGGCGGGCGTCAACGCCATGCTGCTGCCGCTGGGAGCCACCGCCGCCATGAGCCGCGTGCAGGCGCTGTCGCCGGACGGCCGCTGCAAGGCCTTTGGCGCAGAGGCCGACGGCTACGGCCGCGGCGAGGGCTTCACGGCGCTGCTGCTCGAGGGCGGCGGCAGCGCGCGGCCGCCGGGCTCGCCGCCGCCGCGCGCGGTGCTGGCTGGCTCGGCGGTCAACCAGGACGGCCGCAGCAGCGGCCTCACCGCGCCGCACGGCCCCAGCCAGGCGGCGCTGGTGGCGGCGGCGGCAGCGCAGGCGGGCGCCCGGGGGCTGGGCTTCGTGGCCTCACACGGCACAGGTGTGTGGCTGCCCACCAAGGTGGCTCGCTGCCGGGGCGTGTGAGGCCCCCTCTTCCGGCACTTCGTCGTCAACGCTCATGTGCTACCGGTCGCAAACCGCTCCGCGCAGGCACGCCGCTGGGCGACCCCATTGAGACCAACGCGCTGTCCAAGGCTCTGGCGCGGCCCGCGCCGGCCGGCACCGGCAGCGGCAGCGGCGGCGGCAGCGGCGCCCCCGTGCTCACTCTGGGCGCTGTCAAGGCTCTGACCGGCCACCTGGAGGGCACAGGTAACAAGACCCCCAAACCCCCCAAGGAGCCTCCTCTGTACTGCATCTGGCCCCCTGCGGACCCCCCTTTCCTTGCTCCCGCACTCCTCCCACCGCCCACAGCCGGCCTGGCGGGGCTGCTCCAGGCCGCGGCCTACCTGGCCTTCGCCTCCACGCCGCCGCTGCGCTACCGCTCGCTCAACCCACACGTCGTGTCCACTCTCCACGACACCGCGCGCCTGCCCATGCAGCCCGCGCCCGCACCCGACCTGCTGGCCGCCTCCGGCTCCGCGCGCGCGGACGGCTGCCTGGCGGCCTTTGCAGGCACCAGCAGCTTTGGCATGAGCGGCGTCAACGCACACGCCGTGTTGGGGCTGCCGGCCGCCGGCGACGGGGTCGCTGACGGCGGGGCCGAGGCCCCTGCGCCGCGCCGGCAGCCGGCGCCGCTGCCGTGGCGTCGTGTGGACTGCGGCGCGGCGGTGCCGCTGGCCGAGGGCCACCCGCTGGCGTCCTTTGCCCGGGTGCTGCCGGGCGGCGTTGGCGGTGCGGGAGGCCGGGGTGCGGCGGCGGCGATGGTGGAGATCGTGCTGCCGCTGTCGTCGCCGCGTGTGGCGCCGCTGTACGACCACATTGTGGGAGGTGAGGCCGCAGGAAGGGAGGACTGCGCGGGAGGGAAGCGCGGCGGTAGACGGCATGCGTATCCAAGGAACACCTGCCATGCAACCCGCCTGCCTCCCTCCGTCGCTCCACAGGCAAGCCGCTGTTCCCCGGCGCCGGCTACCTGGAGCTCGCAGCCGCCACCGCCGCCGCCGCCGCGCCCGCCGCCCCGGCCGCGGGCGGGGCCCTGGCCGCGGCGGTGGCGGTGGCGGGCGCTCGCTTCGCCGCGCCGCTGGTGCTGCCCAGGCCCCAGGAGGCCGAGCCCATGGAGCTGGCGGCGGTGCTCGACACAGCCACTGGGGCGCTGCGCATCGTCTCGAGGCCGCAGGCCGCCGCCTCGCCTCGCCGCGAGACGCTCCACTTCACCGCCAGCGTCGTGCCCGTCTCCCTCAACGCCACACCACCAGCAACCAGCTCGCCCGCTGCCGCCAACGCCCCTGCCCGCGCCGTGTCCGCCGACGCGCTCCGCGCCTGCTGCCCCGTGCCGCTGGCAGTGGCGGCGCTGTACGGCAAGCTCGCCGCCGCCGGGCTGCAGTACGGCCCCGCCTTCCGGCCGCTGCGCGCCGTGCATACCGACGCCGCCGGGCGCCGCGCCGCCGGCCGGCTCGCGACAGCGGGCTCTTCCATGGCCACCCACCTTCGCGACGGCTTCTTCGTTGGCGTCGCAGAGCTGGACGGAGCACTGCAGCTAGGGGCGGCCGTCGGCGGCAGCGCAGCCGCATCCAGCGGCGCCGCGGCTGCCGCTGCCTACGTGCCCGCGTCGCTCGAGGCCTTCGCGCTGGACCTCGCGGCCCGACCGGCCGACGGCGGTGCGATCAGCTCCGAGCTCTTTGCATTGGCGGAGGACCCCGCCTTGGGCCCCGCCGCGCCGGGCGAGCCCACGCACCGCCACCACAGCGTGTGCGGTGCGGCCGGGCAGCTGCTGGCGTCGGTCCGGGACCTGGAGGCTCGGCCCATCGGCGCCAAGCCCCCCGCCGCCGGCGCGCCCTCGGCAGCCGCCGCCAGGGCCACGGCGGCGGAGCCCGAACTCCTGTACGACATCGCATGGGCCGCCTCGCAGCCCGCCGCCGACGGCCCAGAGGCCGCCGCTGCTGCTGGCGGCGCCGCTGCTGCCCGGCTGGCTCTGTCGGCTGAGGGGCCGGTGGCGGCCTCCGCCGCCGCCGCCCTGGCGGCGCTGCAGCAGCTGTCCGCCGCTGGCCTGGCAGGAGCCGAGGCTCTGCTGCCAGCGGTGGCCGAGGCCCTCGCCGGCGACGCCGCTGGTGCTGACGGCGGCGCGGCTCCGCACGCCGCCTCGCTGCTTCGCGCCGCGACCCTGGGCGGCCTCGCTCGCGCCTACAACGCCGAGCACCCCACACGCGGCGTCGCCGTTGGCCCTGCGTTCGGCCTCGACGCTGCTTCTTCTCTCGCCCTGCCCAGCCCCGCCACCGCCGGCGAGCCTTCAGCAGCAGACGGCTACGGGGTTGCGGTTAGCGGCGGTGTCTCTCGCGCGCCGCTGCTGCTGCCCTCAGCCACCGCCGCTGTGGCTCCGTCCCCAGTCCCCTTCCAGCTGCTGCCGCAGCCCAAGGGCTCGCTGACGTCGCTGGTGCCGGTGCCTCTGGACCTGGCGGCGGGCTGCCCGGCCGGCACGGTGCTGCTACGTGTGCAGGCCGTTGGCATCAACTTCCGCGACGTGCTCAACGTGCTGGGTATGTACCCAGGCGACCCCGGCGCGCCCGGCAGCGACTGCGCCGGCGTTGTCGTGTCGGCGGCGCCCGATGTGGCAAGCGGCGGCAGCACGCAGGCGCTTCCCGGCCGTGCCGTGTTCGGCCTCGCCACCGGCAGCCTGGGCTCGCACGTGCTCGCCAGCGCCCAGACGCTGGTGCCCATGCCGCCGCAGCTCAGCTTCGAGCAGGCAGCCACCGCGCCCACCGTCTTCGTGACCGTGGACGCCGCCCTGCGCCAGGCGGCGGCGCTGCGGCCCGGCGAGCGCCTGCTGCTGCCCGCTGCGGCGGGCGGCGTGGGCCTGGCGGCGACGCAGCTGGCGTCGGCGCTGGGCGCTGGGGTGGTGGCCACGGCCGGAAGCCCCTCCAAGCGCGCGCTGCTCCGCGGCCTGTCCGTGCGTCACGTGTCCACCAGCCGCGACCTGGGCTTCGTGGAGGAGCTGGCAGTGGCTACGGGCGGCGCCGGCGTGAGCGTGGTGCTCAACAGCCTGACCAGCCCCGGCCTTGTGTCTGCTTCGCTGGGCCTGCTGCGGCGCGGCGGTCGGTGGGTGGAGATCGGCAAGCGCGACGTGTGGTCGCCGTCACGGGTTGCGTCTGAGCGGCCCGACGTGCGCTACGGCCTGCTGGCGGTGGACTTCATGCCGGCGGCGGTGCTGCATGCGTCGCTGTCCCGCGTCTCGTCCGGCCTGGCGTCCGGCGCGCTGCGGCCGCTGCCCGCGGCCGTGCACGCGCTGTCGTCTGTGGCTGCGGCGCTGCGTCAGATGTCGCAGGCGCGCCACGTGGGCAAGGTGGTGGTCGCGGCCTCCGCGCCAGGCCTGCGCGGACCCGGCCCATCCTCCTCCCCATCCTCCTTCGGCGCCGCCAGCGCCCGCTCTGCCCTCTCCTCACTCGCCGCCGGCCCCGTCCTCGTGCTCGGCGGCACCGGCACCCTGGGGCTGCTCATGGCCGGCTGGCTGGCGGAGGCGGGCGCCCGCCGCATCGTGCTGCTCGGCCGCACGGGCCAGCTGCCGGCCGACGGCGCTCGCAGCCTCCTCGCCGGCGGCGCCGCGACCCGTGAGGCACACCTCACGGTCCTGAGGGCCGACGGCGCCGCGGCGGAGGACATGCGCGCAGCGGTGGCCGCCGTCGGCCCCGTGTCGGCGGTGCTGCACGCGGGAGGCGTGCTGAGGGACGCCACCCTGGGCGCGCAGACACTCGGCGGCGTGCGGGCGGTGTTTGCCGCCAAGGCCGCCGCCGCCGCCGGCGTGGCCTCCGTCGTCGCCGCCCAGCCCGCCGCCGCGCACGTGCTGTTCTCGTCCGTGGCTTCGCTGCTGGGCTCTCCGGGCCAGGCCAACTACGCCGCCGCCAACGCCGGCCTGGACGCGGCGGCGGCGCTGGCCTCTGCCCGCGGCCTGCCGTACACCAGCGTGCAGTGGGGCGCGTGGGCCGGCGGCGGCATGGCGGCGCAGGACGCTCAGACGGCCGCCCGCGTGGAGCGGACGGGCATGGGCCTCGTGTCTCCTGCTGCCGGCCTGGCAGCGCTGGAGGCGGTCCTCTCGACGCTGGGCTCGGCCGCCGCCCGCCCACCGGCCGTGATCGCCGCGGTGCCGTTCGTGTGGCCCGCCTTCCTGGCTCGCTTCCGAGGTGCACCACCGCCGCCGCTGCTCGCCCACTTCGCGGCCAAGGCCGCCGCCGAGGCCGCCGCCGCGTCGGCCGCTGGCGGCGCCGGCTCGGCCGCTGCAGGCGGCCGGCGCATGTCTCGTGACGACGTCGCCGCCGCTGTCCATGAGTGTATCCGCTCTGTGGTGGGCTCCTCGGTGCCCTCCGACGCGCCACTCATGGGCTCCGGCCTGGACTCGCTGGGAGCCGTGGAGCTGCGCAACGACCTCGAGGGCCGGCTGGGGCTGCAGCTGCCGGGCACGCTCGTGTTCGACTACCCCACGCCAGCGGCCGTCACGGACTTCATCGCCGCGCTGATCGGCGGCGGGCCGGAGCCCGAGCAGCTGGCGGATGCCGCCGCCTCCGGCACCGCTGCCCTGCTGCCATCGCCCCTCTCGTCCGCGCTCATGCCCAGCCTCAACTCCACCAACACGCTGCCCTTGGTGGCGCTCCTCGGCGTTGCCTCGCTCAGCCCCGGCGCTGCGCTGGGGGGCCTGCAGCCGCGCGACGCCATCACCCCCGTGCCGCTCGGCCGCTGGGACCTCGACCGCCTCACCCACACCAGCGGCCACGCGCACGCGCGCTTCGGCGGCTGGCTGCCCGCCATCGACGCCTTTGACGCCGCCGCCTTTGGCATCTCGTCCCAAGAGGCGGCGCTCATGGACCCGCAGCAGCGGCTGCTGCTGCACACGTCGCACGAGGCGCTGGCGGCTGCCGCGCCGGCTGGCGGCGGCGGCGAGCGGCCCGTGGGTTCGGCCCTGGGCGCCGCCACGGCCGTCGCCATTGGCATCGCCAGCGCAGAGTACAGCGGCGTGTGCAGGTGAGCTGTGGGCAGTGGGGGCAGGGCCGAGCTAGGAGTTCGGGAGAAGGCCCGTCGGGGATTGCCCTTCGCCTGAGTCTGAGATTGAAGCTATGCGCCCTGTATCAAACCCTCCCTCCTCCACCCTGCAGGCGCGCCGGCGTGGGCGCCTCCGCCTACGGCGCCACCGGCGGCGCGCTGTCGGTCGCCTCCGGCCGCCTGTCCTTCCTGTACGGCTTCTCCGGCCCCAGCGTGTCAGTGGACACCGCCTGCTCCTCCTCGTTGGTGGCCAGCCACTGGGCGCTGCAAGAGCTGCTGCACCGCGGCTCGCAGGCGGCTTTGGCGGCGGGCGTGGGCGTGCTTCTCAGCCCCGAGCCCACGGCCATGTTCCAGAAAGCAGGCATGCTGGCCCCAGACGGCCGCTGCAAGACGCTGGACGCCGCTGCCGACGGCTACGTGCGCGGAGAGGCCGTGGGCGCGATCGTGATGGCCGCGCTGTCGGCCGCAGGTGGCGCCGCGGCGCCGCTGGCGCTGCTGCGCGCGTCTGCCGTCAACCAGGACGGCCGCAGCAGCAGCCTCACCGCGCCCAACGGCCCCGCGCAGCAGGCGGTGCTGCGGCAGGCGCTGGCCGCCGCCTGCCTGCTGGTGCGTGGATCCCGGCGGGGGCCAGCAACCGGGCTCCCGCTTCACTCGTTTCACACTTAACCTGAACCCCGACCCCGCACTTACCCCCGCCCTCCGCAGGCGCACCAAGTCACGACGGCCGAGATGCACGGCACAGGCACGCCGCTGGGCGACCCCATCGAGGTCGGCGCCGTGGCGGCGGTGCTGGTGGTCCGCCCCAAGGCCCCGGCTGCTGCGGGCGCCGCTGTCCGGCCCCCGCTGGCCCTGGCCGCCGCCAAGTCCAAGATAGGCCACACGGAGGCCGCCAGCGGGGCCATGGGCATCGCCCACGCGGCGCTGGGGCTGCGGCTGGGGGCGGTGCATGCCTCGCTGCACCTACGCACCGTCAACCCGCACCTGGAGACGGGTGAGCAGGGCTAGGAGGGCCGTGGAGGGAACGCGGAAGCGAGCGTCGCTGTGCTGCTGTGTGCACTGTCGGTGGTCATGCGTGCTCCGGCCATGCGCTGTGCTGTGCTTCGTTCCCCTCGCGCCCTGCAGCGCTGGCGGTCGGAGCGGGCGGCACCGACGGCGGCGCTGGCGGCTGGCTGCTGCCTCGCGGCGTGGCCGGGCTGGCGCTGCCGCCGACCGACGCCGCTGCCGATGGCCCCGAGGCCGCCGTCACGGGTGTCAGCTCGTTCGCCTTCCAGGGCACCAACGCCCACGTACTGCTGTCCTCACCCCCATCCACCACCGCCTCCTCCGCCCCTGTCGCCCGGCCCTCGGCCGGCCTTCCGTGGCGCAGCCAGAGCCTGTGGGCCGCCCCGCCGCCCAGCTTACTGCTGCCCTCGGGCGCTGTGGTGGGCCGCGACATGCCAGCCGCCTGCCGCCTGGCGCCGCCCGGCACGGCCCTGTTCGAGGCCGACCTCCGGCAGCCGCCGCTCGCGCTCCTGGCCGGCTTCCGGCCGGGCCGCGCGCCGCTGCTGCCCACGGGGCTGCTGCTCGAGTTGGCGGCGAGCGCGGTGGCGCTGCTGCAGCCGCCGGCGCTGGCCCACGCCCCACGAGGCGCCGCCGCCGCCGAGGTGGCGCTGACGGGCATCTCCTTCCCCGCGCTCCTCGACCTGGCAGCCGTGGCCTCGTGGCCGCCGGCGGCGGTGCTGCTGTGTGCGGTACGGCCCTCCAGTGGCGCCCTGGAGGTGCTCAGCGCGCGGCCCGACGGCGGCGGCCGGGCAACCAAGCACATGGCGGCGGCGCTGGTCGCGCTGCCGTCGGCGCTGCCGCCGCCCGCGGTCCGTGCCGCTGAGGCGGCCGCTGAGGAGGCTCGCCTGGCGGCGTTCGCCCGCGCGGTCTTCGGCCCGCAGGTCCTGGGCTCCGCCCTGCGTGCCCCTGCCGCCGCCGCTGCCAGCCTGGCTGCCGACCCGCTGTCGGGCGCTGGCGGCGGCGACGACGACGTGGCGGCCGGTGGCGTGTTTGGCTGGCCGTGCGCGCTGGAGAGCAGCCTGCAGCTGCAGGCGCTGCTGCAGCCGCCGGGCCAGGAGGCTGGGCCGCGGCTGCTGACAGCCATCGCCGCAGCGCGCCTGCCGCTGCGCCGCGGGCAGCCCGCCGCGCCGGCCGCGGTGCCGAGCGCTACGGACGCGTCGTCGCCAACGGACGACGCAGCCCTACAGTGCGCCCTACACGCCGGCGCCATCGCTGTGCCGGGGGGCACGGACCTGCACCTCACGCCCGGCTCCGGTGCCCCGGGCAGCGGCGCCTGGCGGCTGTCGGGCGTGCAGCTCTCGCCGGCCGGCTCGCTCGCCGGCCGCGGCGCCGCTGCCGGCGCCGCCTCGGCCTTCTTCGCGGCTGGCGGCGCGGGGCCCGCGTCCGGCGGCGCCGCTGCGCTGGACGCCGCGGCCGCGCGGCGCCTGGTTCGCGAGGCGGTGGCAGCAGCGCTGGGCGAGGGCGTGGAGGACGAGGCGCCGCTCATGGCCGCAGGCCTGGACTCGCTGGGCGCTGCGGAACTGCGCAACGCGCTGCAGGCGTCCTGCCACATGGAGCTGCCCGCCACCCTGGTGTTCGACTACCCCACCACCGCAGCCATCGCTGAGCACCTGGCCGCCCTGTCGGCCTCTTTGGAAGCAGCCGCGGAGGGTCCCACCGACGTGGCGCACTCGCGGGCGCGGCTGAGCGGCCTGCGCCGCGGCCCGGGCGTGGCGTCGCCGGTGGTGGTGGTGGCGGGCATGAGTCAGCTGCCGTGGGCGCTGACGGACCCCGCCACGGCGGCGGCTCGCGGGGATGCGGTCAGCGCGGTGCCGCTGGGGCGCTGGGACGCCGCGGACGTGCGGGCGGGGCTGCCGCCGCAGTTCGGCGCCTTCCTGCCGGCCGTCGACATTTTCGACGCGGCACTGTTTGGCATCAACGGTGAGCAGTGAGGGAAGCAGAAGAGCGGCAGGGGTGACCCTGTCGAGTAGCACCCGTGATTTGACGGATCTGCCCTGCCCTGCTGCCCTCGCGCCGCGGCTCTGAATCGTGCCCCTATCGCAGCCACCGAGGCGGCGCTCATGGACCCCCAGCAGCGCCTGCTGCTGCGCGCCGCCGCTGAGGCGCTGCCCTCGGGCGGCGCCGCCGCTGCTGCTGCGGCGGGCGGCGATCGCGACTCTGTGGGCGTGTTCGTGGGCATCGGCTCCTCCGACTACAACGCCCTGGCGCAGCGGTCCGGCGTGCAGGTGCGAGGAGGGGGCCGCGGCGCAGGGCACTGCCGGCCAGTTAGGCCAGCAACCCAACCGCTGATCATCCCCATGCTCACCTCCTCTCGTGACGCCCGTCGTCCCCACTCGCCCGCGTGCCGCCTCGCAGGTCGGGCCCTACTCCTTCACCTCCGCCTCCGCCGCCGTGGCCTCCGGCCGCCTGTCCTACACCTTTGCCTTCCGCGGCCCCTCGGCCTCGGTCGACACCGCCTGCTCCTCCTCCCTGGTGGCCACGCACCTGGCCGCCGCCGCGCTGCTGGCGGGCGAGTGCGCCGCCGCCCTGGCGGCGGGCGTGCAGCTCAACCTGCTGGCGGACAGCAGCGCCATGGTGGCGGCGGCGGGGCTGCTGGCGGCGGACGGGAGGAGCAAGGTGCGTCTGAGGGAGGGAGGGAGGGAGGTGCAGCCGCGTGGGGGCGAGGCTGGGACTGTGGACTGCTGTCCTGGGCTCTGCTGATGCTTGGCTCCCCACACCACCGCTGGACGCAGGTGCTCGACGCCTCGGCCGACGGCTACGGCCGAGGCGAGGCCTGCCGCGCGCTGTGGCTGGTGGCCGCGCCCTCCGCGCCCTCCGCCTCCCCACACGCATCCGCGGTCGCCTCCGCCCCCGGCTTGGCCGTGCTGCTGGGCAGCGCCGTCAACACCAACGGCCGCTCCTCCGGCCTCACCGCGCCGCACGGCCCCACGCAGCAGCAGCTGCTCGCGGCCGCCCTGGCCTCCGCCTCCGCCGCCGCCTGCGCCGCCCTGGGCCTGGGCGGCGGCCTGGCCCCGGCCCAGGTCAGCGGCCTGCAGCTGCACGCCAACGGCACTCCGCTGGGCGACCCCATCGAGCTGGGCGCCGCGGCGGCGGTGTTTGGCGGCGCCGCCGGCTCGGGCCGCCGCCAGCCGCTGGCGGTGGTGAGCGTCAAGGGCTACGGCGGTCACCAGGAGGCAGCGGCCGGCGCCGTGGAGCTGAGCGAGATGGTGGCGGCGCTGGGCGCGCTGCGGCTGCCGGCGGCCTCCAACCTACGCAACCTCAACCCGCTGGTCGAGGCGCCGATGGAGGCCATGGGCCCCGCGGGCGTGGCGGTGGCGCGGGGCGGCCCGCTGGGCCTGGCGCTAGCGCCCGGCGGGGAGACCGCGGTGTTCGGCGTCAGCTCCTTTGGCGCGCAAGGCACCAACGCCAACGCGCTGCTCGCAGCCTGGCCGCCGCGCCCGCCGCCCTCAGACGACCAGCAGCTCTCCACCATCGCCGGCTCAGGCGCTTTGAAGCACTTGCCGTTCGCCGAGCAGCGCTTCTGGCTGGCCCCCGAGCCGGCTCTGCTGCTGACGTCTGCTCGTGTGGGCCCTCGGCGCTCCGGCCGTGTCACCATGCACGGCCTGCTGGCGCACCCCTCGCTGGCCTACCTATGGGACGGCCCCACCGCCCTCGACGACCTCGACGACGACCCCGCCCTGCCCGCCGCCCAGCCAGCGCCGCTGCTCTCCAGCGCACTGTTGCTGTCGGCGGCCGCCGCGGCCGTGCGCCTCATGCTCGGCTCGGCAGCCGGCGAGGGCGGCGGCGGCGGTGGCGGCGGCTTCGTGCTGCAAGATGTGGTGCTGACGGCGCCGCCGCCGCTGCCAGCCCGACTGGGCGCCGCCGGCCAGCCGGGCGCTCCGCCGCTGCGGCTCACGCTGGGCGGCTACAGCGGCGGCGGCGGCGGCATGCTACTGCGCTTGTTCCTGGGCGACCAGGAGGCGCTGAGGGCCACCGTGGCGGCAGCGCCGGCCGCCGTCACTGCTACCGCCGCCGCCGCCAAGCAGGCGGCTGTGGTACCGGTGGCCGCAGCCGAGGCGGACGCTGGTGCTGAGACTCCGCCGCCGCCGTCACCGTCTTCAGAGGACGCAGTGGCCGCTGAGTCCGGACGCCTGCCGGCGCTACTACGGGCGCTGCTCGGCAGCTCTGTCAGCGCAGCGCTGCTGCCTCGCGCCGCCTCGCCGCCGCCGCCTCCCCCTGTGGTGGCGGAGGCGGCGTGCGGCGCCTCCTCCGACGGCCAGCCCCTGGAGCCGCGGAGCTTGGAGGCGGCGCTGCAGGCGGCGGCGCTGGTGGCCTGCTCGGCACCGGCGTCCGGCCCCGCTGCGCTGCTGGGCCCCTGCTACCTGGCCTCACTGCGGGCGCTGCACGTGTGCGCCGACAACACCACCACCGCCGCCGCCGCTAACCCCAACACGCAGCGCAGCTCCTCGTGGCTCGCGCTGGAGGGCGTGGCCGCTGCGGCGCCGCTGCGGAGCCACGGTGGCAACGGCCAGGACGACGACGACGGCGCCGAGCCGCAGCCGGTGCACATCGGTGTCGCCGCCATCCTGCCCTCCGTCGGCGGCTCCTCGGCCGCGGCTCCGCTGTCGGGGCTCCGCCTCAGCGGCGCGGTGCTGGCGCCGCTGGACGCCGCGCCCACGGACCTGGCCCGTGCGGCGGCGGCGGCGGCGGCCGGGACGGCAGCCATCGCCGCTGGCGAGGACGGCGCCGGGGAGGAGTCTGGCGGCGGCGGCGCCGTGGACCCTGCGCTGCTGGCGATGGACAGCGAGGAGCGGCAGATGCACATCGCCGGCCGCATCATGTCCGAGGTGCGAGGCACTAGGGCACGGCACGGTGGCAAGGGAGCAGAACACGGCAGACCTGTGTGTGCAGGCGAGCAATCCGCATTGCTGACCCATGGGGCTCCTGGGACCCTATGCCCCCTATCTCCTGCCCTTCTCCACCCTTCCTGCCTGTGCCCCTCAGGTCCGCGCGCTGGTGGGGCGGCCGGTGCACCCCGCCGAGCCGCTCATCGGCGCCGGAGTGGACTCCCGCGCCGGCATGGAGCTGCGGCGCGGGCTGAGCGAGGCGCTGGGCCTGGCGCTGCCCGTGACGCTGCTGTACGACCACCAGAGCGTCGGGGAGATCGTGGACTACGTGGAAGGTACAAAAAAGCAGCATGGCAGGATCCGATAAGCGGAGGGGGCTCTTGCAAGCAGCATGGACAGGGCAGGGGCCGCATGAAGCGTGTGACTCCACTCGTGCCCCTGACCGCCATCTTGCCTGCCCGCCCCCCGCTGCACAACAGGCGAGCTGTCAAAGCTGCAGGCCCAGGGCCAGGGCCGCGGCCAGGCCGCGCAGCGCCCGGTACGTTCCCCCCAGTCCTGCCCGCCTCGCGACACACACCTTCCAGCAGACACGCACCCCGCAACTGCACGTGCCCTGACCTTCTTGGCCAACGAACGCTGACCCCACCTGCGTCCCTCCCTCGCTCAGCCTGACGGCGAGGACGACGAGGATGGCGAGGGCGACGAGGCCGGCGGCGGCGCGCTGTCGCGCCGCACGGCCGCCGGCCCCTCGGCGCCCTCGTCCTCGGCCGCGCAGCCGTCGTCGCTGCTGAAGGTCCTGCGCCCGCCCTCGGCCCCGCGGCCGCTCTTCCTGGCGGCCCCCGGCGTGGCCAACGCGCAGTCGGCGTACTTTGCGTTCGCCGCGTACCTGCAGTGGGCTGACCAGCCCATCTACGTGCTGGACAAGGACAACGACCTGGACATCACACAGTGAGGGAGGGGGAGGAGGCAGGGGGCATGTGGGTTGTAGGGGTTTAAAGGTGGGTGGAAGGGTGGAAGGTAAGCGTAGAGGGACAACGACCTTGACATCGAGGTAGCAAGGCGGAGGGGAACGGGGGCTGGCTGCCATGAAGCACTGGTCGTTGGGCCGCCTGGCTCGCGTCCTTCTGACCTCGCCTCTTGCCCTTGCCACCCCTCCCCCACCCCTCCTCCCCTCCCCCAGGCTGGCGCGCCGCAACATGGCCGACATCCTTGCCGTGCAGCCGCCCGGCACCGGGCCCTACCTGCTGGGCGGCCACAGCTACGGAGGCGTGGTGGCGGCCGCCATCGCGCTGATGCTGGAGGAAGCGGGCCACGACGTGGGGCTGCTGGTCATCATGGACACGCCGCGGCCGGAGCAGGTGAGCGGGGGGTGCATGTGTGAGGCGGTGGAGGGCCGGGAAGGGGCACGAAAGGCTGGCAAACGTGCTGGCGCTCGTGCACGGCCCTGTCTTGCTGAAGTGGCCGCTAAGCTCTTGCTTGCCTCCCCTTCCCTCCAACCCAACAGGTGCGGACGCTGCAGCCGGGCGCGGAGGCGGCCACGGAGGAGGACGTGCTGGAGCTGATGGAGATGATCCTGGGGGCGCTGGGCAGGGACGCCATCGGGCTGGGCTCCAGGTGAGGGCAGGGGCAGGGGCAAGGGAAGGGGAGGAGCAGGGCAGGGCAGGGCAGGATTGTGTAATCGCACAGCAGGCTGGGGCCTGTTCGGGGCACGAGGCGTGCTGCCATTGCTTGACCCTGCTCCTCCCCCTTGCTCCCTTCCCCTCGCCGCCCCAGCATCGCGCACCCGCGCGAGAGCGACGAATGGCGCGGTATGAGCTTGGCCCAGAAGTACGAGTTCTTCGCGCCCATATGGCGCGTCATGCGCGACGACCCCATGAGCGTGGAGCAGGTGGCGGCGCAGATCGAGCACGTGGCGCTGGCGGTCAAGACAGGCAGCCAGGTACGTGGGTTGGGTTGTGGGGCAGGGGAAAGGCTGGGGGCCTGGGAGGCTGGAGGGCTTCAGGGCTGGAGGGCTGGATGTTGGGTTGGGTTGTGGGGCTGGGGGCGCGGGTCAGGAGCCTGGAGGCGAGCGCCACGTTCCACCAGGGTCCACCGGGTGTTCGACGCTTGCCGACCTCCCACCTCCTCCTGCGCGAAGGTGTCGGACCTGCGGCACCATCGCTTCGCCGGCCGGCTGTTGCGGGCGCGCACGCTGTACTTCCGCGCCACCGTTGGGGGGGCGTGCGACTACGTGAACGACAGCAGGTGGGGGCCGGGCTGGAAGGGGAAGAGGGGGAGGGGTGTGCGGTGTTGGGATAGTGAGCGTGCTGGCTCAAGCCCGCTAGGCTAAGGTGATGCTAAATGGCGACATCCGGTTTCCTAGTTGTCGCCTTCTTGCTCGCGATGTCGGGGCCCATGCCCAGTCGGGGCGCGGAGTACAGACGATGCCGTGCTGGGTTGGGGTGAGGGGGAGGGGGAGGGGAGGGGAGGGGAGGGGGCTGGCTAGCGGCGCGCTGTTGGCCGCTGCGGCCCTGCTCCCCACCCCTCACACCCCTCCATCGTCCCCTGCAGGTTCTGGCAATGGGCCCACGGCGTGTGCTGGGAGGGCATCTGCACCGACCTGCAGGTGGGGTTGGGAAGCCCATGAGGAGAGGCTCGCCACAGGGGAGGCTGCTCGGCTGGTGTCGGCACCCGGTCCTCCCCATCCCCATCTCCTTTTCCCAACCCCCAGGTCATCGACGTGCCGGGCGACCACTTCAGCCTGCTGCGCCAGAGCCCGCGCGACATGTCCTTCCTGGTGGCGGCCCTCAAGCTGCACCTGGGCGCATTCGGCTGGGCGCAGGCGCAGCGCCGGGACGAGGCGGGCCCCGGCTTCACGCTGCCCGCGGAGGAGGTGCGCCCATGCGGACGGGCGGGATGCGCCGGGGCCCGGGCTGAGGCAGCTTCGTGCCTTGCTGCCTCATGCTCCCTCCCTTCACTCCCTCGCCTGGCCACTCCCTCCCTTTGCCTGCCAGGTGGAGGACCTGGCGGAGTACCTGGAGCGCATGGGCGTCGACACGGGACGCGCCCAGCGGCTGGCGGGCACAGCGCCCTACGCGCCGGCGGGGGCGGCCGAGGCCGGACAAGACCCACCGCCCGGTGGCGCAGAGGGCGGCCTGCCGCCCGCCTCCGCGGCCGCCGGCGACACCTGCAGCGACGCGGCCGCCGTGCCGCTTAACGCCCTCGCGCGCGCGGCGGCCGGCGGCCCTGCGGCTGCGGCTGCGCGGCCGCCTGCCGGCGCTGCCGGCCCCTCTGCCTGCCCCCCGCTGCCTCCGTCGCTGGAGATGGTGGATGTCGTCTTTGTGGTGGCGGACGCCACGCAGCGCCTGCCGCCTGCCATGGAGGCGGCGCTGGCGGGCCTTCCCTGCCCCGCCTTCGCCCTGCGCCTGCCCGACAACGGCGCCCTGGCCGAGCTGCGATCCGCGCCCGCCCTGGCGCAGCGCCTGTGCGCCGCCGCCACCGCCGCCGTACAACCACTGCTACGGCCGCCGCCGCCGCCGCCAACAGGTGCCGGCCGCCGCCGCGGCGCCGCCGCGCTTCGCCGTGGCGCCGCCGCTGCGTCTCGCGGCCCGGCTGCCGCCGCCGCCGCCGCCGGAGGCCGCACGCTGACGGCTGCGGTCATCGGCGTGGGCTTTGCCGCGGCGGTTGCTTTCGAGGTGGCGGTGCAGCTGCAGCCGCCGGAGGCAGGGCCCGGTGGCGGCGGCGGCGGCGGCGGGCTGTCCGCGGCGGTGCTGGTGCTGGCGGAGGACCCCCGGCTGCGTCGCTGCTGCGAGGTGGTTGGGCAGCCCTGGTTCCAGCTGCACGGCTGGGTGGCGGGCTGGCGGCCGGACCTGGACATGGCCGAGTTCGGTGACGTGGGGCGGCTGCTGGAGGAGCAGGTGCGAGATGGAAAGCAAGGCAGCGAGGGATGGGGTTGGCAGGGGGAGAGGCCGGTGGCTGGGGCTAGGCTGGTGGCTGGGAGATCGAGGAGAGGCTGGCGGCCAATCCACGGCTCCTGCCCTCGCCTGCCCTCGCCTGCCCTCGCAAACACTGACGGCTCGCCATCCTCCTGGCTCCCGTCCCTCCCTCAGGGCCACGCAGCGCAGCTCGAGTACGTGGCGGGCCTTGCGCCGCGCGGCATGGGCCGGCAGCAGTGGGAGGGGCTGGCGGAGGAGGCGCTGCGGACCACCTCGGGCCGCAGCGGCTACGTGTGGGAGGAGATGCAGTACTCGTGGGCGGTGCTGTACGGGCTGGCGGAGGGCGCGCAGCGGCAGGCGGCGGCGGCGGTGGAGGCAGCGGCAGGGGCAGCGGCAGCGGCAGGCGAGGCGGCGGAGCAGGCCTCGGGCTCGGGCCCGTCGGGCTCCTCGGCGGGCTCTGCGGGCTCGGAGCGCGGCGCCGCGGTGGCGCTGCCTGCGTGGGAGTCCTTCCTGCTGGACATGTATGCCCTGGTGGACAGGTGAGGTTCACAACACACAAGGGGACGGCAGGGGGCTCCCAAGGGCGCCTGCTGGAGCGGCCCAGGCCTCCTCTGCAGCGCGGCCAACTCCACTCCCAGCCCTCTCCTGGTCCTTCACTTCCCCGGTCCCCTTGCCTCCCGCTGTCCCTGCCACTGCCTACCCCGCAGCCCGCCCTCCCAGCTCGACTACCTGTCCCGCTACCGGCCGCCGGCGCTGGGCGAGCTGGCCTGGGACACGGCGGTGCGCGACACGCTGTGGACCGCCTCCTACCTTAAGTCCACATCGCACACGTGAGCGCACGCGCGGGACGCAGGAGGTGCAGGGCTGCGCAAAACGTGCACGTTGAGCTGTACAACGTTCAGCTGTACAATCAAACGGCTGCTGAGGAGGGCGTGGAGGCGAGCAGCGAGGACGGCTAGCAATGCGGCGGGGCCGGACCAGCGCCTGCTCCGCCGCCGTGCTGACAGCCCTGCTCCTTCCCTGTCCCTCCATCCCATCCCCCAGCCACGCGCCGTCCGGCCCCTTCCCTGGCGAGGCGCTGCTGCTGCATGCGGCGCCGCCCAACGCGGGCGTCATCGGCGGCGCGGTGCGCGACTTCGTGGGCGGCTGGGCGGCGGGCGCCACCCGGTCGCTAGGGCTGATGGCGCAGCCGCTGAGGCTAGTGCGCATGGCGGAGCTGACGGAGGCGGCGGCGGAGCTGGACAGGGACCTGGCGGCGGCGGCGGCAGAGGCTGACGGCGCCGCCGGGCACGCGCCGCCATCGACGGTGGCCGAGGAGAGCGGCAGCGGCAGCGGCAGCGGCGGCGGCGGCGGCTCGGGGCTGACCGGCTCGTCGACGCCCATGACGCCGCCGCCGCTGCCCGCCGCCGCCGAGGCGCCGCTGGAGCTGCCGCTGACGGCCGCCGAGCTGGCGCTGCTGCTATGTGACGCGCTGCGCTACCACAGGCACAGCGAGGGCGTGCGGAGGCAGCTGGCGGAGGCGGCACTGGCATCCGGCGGCCCGCTGCCACCGCTGCTACCCGCGACAGCACAGCCGCCGCCAGCGCCCAGCCCCGCCGCGGCATCCGGCCCGCCTGGCGGGGCCCTTGCGCCCGATGCCGGCCCCGTGGCTCGCACCAGCAGCGCCGCCAGCTCCATCTCCTTCGTTATTGTCCCTCACGGCCAGCGCTCCTCTGGAGGCGGCTCCGGCTCAGCCAGCGCAGCGCCGGCAGCGGCGGCCACGCCGGCCTCCGCCGCCGGCGCCCTGCCGCTGCCGCTGCCGCTGCCGCTGCCGCCCGCCGCCTCTCCCTCCGCCTCCGCCCCCATCACCATCGCCGCCCTCAACCAGCTGTGCCGCCTAGGCCAAACCCCGCGCGGCCTCGCCTCCGCCTCCGCGGCCCCCGGCCCTAGCCTGCTGACCTCGCAGCCGCTGTGGCTGCTCCCTGACGACACCGGCGGCAGCGGCGGCGGCCTGCGCGCCCTGGCGCAGCTGCTGCCGCTGCCCGTCTACGGCCTGGCCATGCCGGCGCCCGGCGCCGGCCCCGCGCCCGCCGGCTCCCTGGCCGGCCTGGGCGCCCTGGCCGCAGCCGCGGTGGTGGCGGTGCAGCCGCACGGGCCGTACGCGGTGGGCGGCTGCAGCGGTGTGGGCTGCCTGCTGGCCTTCGCCACGGCGCTGGCGCTGGAGCAGGGCGGGCACGAAGTCATGCTGCTCATGCTGGGTGAGGGAGCTGGGGCTGGGGAAAACGAGGGCAGGAGAGGAGAGAGAAGGGAGGACCGGTGTGGGAGGGGGCTGGGTGGGGAAGCAGCTTGGGTAAGGCCGGGGGAGGCACGGAACGGGGCCACCTAACGACACGCCATCCCCCTGCTCGCCCCTCGCCCTCGCCCGTCCCTCCCTCCAGACGGCGCGCCCTGCCCTCCCTCCGTGGACCCGGCCTACGCTGCGCTGCACCAGGTCCTCATAGACCACGCCATCGCCACCACCAGCACTACCACCACCACCAACCCCACCACCACCACCACCACCGCCACCGCCACAGCAGCGGCAGCGGCTTCCTCCGGCCCAGCCGCCCCTGCCGCCGCCTCCCCCTCCTCCTCCGATGAGCCCTCCGTGCCCGACCTGGTGGCCCTGGTGGCCACGCTGCAGTCCCGCGGCGCGGACCCGCACGAGCCCGCCTCGCTGCTGGCGGCGGCCGCCTCCTTCCGACCGCCCGACATGGACCCCGAGGCCTGGGCGGCGGCGGTGCTGGCCGGCGTGGCGAGGGCAGGTGAGGCGGGACGGGCGGGCGGGCGGGCGGGCGGGCGGGCGGGCGGGCGGGCGGGCGGGCGGACGGACGGACGGGCGACGGGCGGGCGCCGCACACGGGGGTTTGCGCAAGCGCTCGCTGCATCGCGTGCTGACGTGCCGCCCATGCGCCTGCGCCCCTGTCCGCTCCCTTCCTGTGTCCCCAGCCTGGCTGCGGCCGCTGCTGACGGGGCCCTCGCTGCCCGGCCCCTCGCTGTCGGGCCCCGCCGCCGTGGTGCTGCCCGAGGACCGCCACGGCGCCGCCTTCCTGGCGGCAGCGAGGCAGGCCTGCGACGGCAGCCTGACGGCGCTGACGCTGGAGGCGCGGCACGGCACGGCGCTGGCGGGCGGGGAGGGCAGGGCGGCGGCGGCGGCGGCGGTGGCGGAGGCGGTGTGCGAGATGCTGACCATGCTGTGATGAGGTAGGGGGAGGTGGACGGGAGTGAGCGGAGAGGGAGCGAGGGGATGTGGTGGCATTGTGAGTGTCAGGGATGGAAGGGGGCGCAGCAGGGCCCGTCGCTGGGCTGCGTGCGGCGGAATGTGGCGTCGTGGATCGCGAGGGTGTTCCAGGTGTGTGGGGGCGGGTTGCGGCTGTCAGGTGCGGTCCTTCGCGCTTGGCGTTGCCTTTGGGAGGTCCATAGGTTGGAAGGATGGGTGCGTTCCGGTGTGCCAGTTGTGGTACTCAAGGGCAGCAGCAGGCGCGGCCAGGTGTGCGGGCAGTGTGCGCTGGCTGCCGTATCACAAGTAAGGTGCAACGTGTCATGCGGTGGAATAGAAATAGAAATATAGAGATAGAGGTACAGCGGGCTCGACCCGCCGTGATCTAAGGTAGGAGGTAGGGCGACGAGGGGGGGTCATGTGATGCGCAAGCAGCCTCGCCGAGCCCTGGCTTGATTGGCGGCTGCCTTGTATGTCGCACACGCGCGTGTCCTAGCTAGCTGATGTCTGATGTTTGATGCCAACTGACCTTGTAATGTATCGCTCTAGTGCGGCGACCTGACGGCGGCGGACGCCCAACGCCCCCAGCGAACCGGCCGATGCTGCCAACGGCCGGCAGGCTCGTCTGTCTTGGCTTCATGTGTGTATGTAATGGGATTGCACACTGAGGCGACCAGAGCCGGGACGGTGTTGATGCCGATATGAAGAGCAGCGGCAGCCTCCCCAGGGTCCAGCTGGACGGCCACAGAAGAAGCTCTTCCGACAGCCAGCGCCCCAACGAGGCGGGAGCAGCCCAGCGGCGCTATCCCTGCGGCTGCGCTGCCGACATAGCGGACGCCGAGGGGCGGGGGCGCTGCTGCTGCCCACGAGCCGCTGTGCGCCAGCGCCCGGAGCCCAGGCCCTAGATATAGCGTTTCGGGGCTTCCGATGCGGCGTACTAGCCATGTGTCGGGTGCTATGCTGTGACGAGTTTCAGGGGCACGCTCTCCCTGGACGGATTGACGCGTGCATTGCGCAGGCTGTAGCATCATGTGCTGTTGTATATGTGCTCTGTGACGTGATGGGCTGGAGGCCCAACGGTGCGGTCATGCCCTTGATTGGCTGATGGCGGTGCGGTAGCCGGGCGGCCAGCTGCACCCCCCGCAGGGGCGACTCAGTGCGCAGCAAAACAAGTAGGCTAGCAATCTACCAGGCAGGGCCATTCCTGGGGCCACAAATCCATATCGGAGGACGCTGCGCAGCTGCGACACAAAGCGTGGCCCCGCCTTGTCAGCAGCCGGCCAAACAGCAACAATCCCACTTGCCTCTGCTGTTGCGCTCGGCTATGCACTTGCAGCCGCTTCCAATCACTGCGAAGCGCGCCCAAACCAGGAGGCCGAACCCAATACCCCCGGCCCCACGTGCGGCCTCTAGCTGCATCGGCGCCTAGCTAGCTAGACTCTCAACATAGCCGTGCCAACAGCCATCGTCGCCATACCAATCCCACTAGCCGCCTCCGTCAGGCACGTCCTGTTCACAAAGCAATTGCGGCAAGCAAGCTATCGTATTCAACACAAATATCCGCAGCGATGCCAGATCACGCCGGCTGCGGCGCCCGGGCGCCGCACCGCACTGCCAACACGCACGCTCACAGGGCTGCCGCCCCTGCCACTCGCTTCCTGGACATCTTATATATGCTATGGACATAGCACGGCCACAAGTCCTAGGCCCGTGCTGTCCCCGCATCATCCCAGTCATCACAGACTGCGTCGCACGTTAGTAGTTTGGTTGTGTGGCTGTCGCTGCAACCGAGGGCTGCAGCCACCGCCGCACCCACCCTACTGACCTATCCCAACCCCCTGACCTGCCTACCCCAACCCACCCTGGGGGGGCTCATGTCGATCCCAAGCAGCGCTCAGCGCCGCAGCCGCTTGCTGCGCAGCATGATGGTCATACGGCTGCCGACGGCCGTGGCGTTTTGGCAGTCGTCACCCAACGGCGGCGGCGGGCAGTTGACGGGCGGCGGGCTCCGTCGCGGCGGGGGAGAGCGCGGCGGTGGCGGCGACCGCGGCGACGGCGGCGACCGCACAGGCGGAGGGGACCGGGGCGGCGGTGGCGACCGCAGCGGCGGCGGCGACCGTGGCGGCGGCGGCGACCGCAGCGGCGGCGGCGACCGTGGTGGCGGCGGCGACCGCAGCGGTGGCGGCGACCGTGGCGGCGGAGGCGACCGCAGCGGTGGCGGCGACCGCAGCGGCGGCGGCGACCGTGGTGGTGGCGGCGACCGCAGCGGTGGCGGCGACCGTGGCGGCGGCGGCGACCGCAGCGGTGGCGGTGACCGCGGCGGCGGCGGCGACCGCAGCGTTGGCGGTGATCGCAGCGGCGGCGGCGACCGTGGCGGCGGCGGCGACCGCAGCGGCGGCGGCGACCGTGGTGGCGGCGGCGACCGCAGCGGCGGAGGTGACCGTGGTGGCGGTGGCGACCGCAGCGGCGGCGGCGACCGTGGCGGCGGAGGCGACCGCAGCGGCGGCGGGGACCGCGGCGGCGGAGGCGACCGCAGCGGCGGCGGGGACCGCGGCGGCGGCGGCGACCGCAGCGGCGGCGGGGACCGTGGCGGCGGCGGCGATCGCAGCGGCGGCGGAGACCGTGGCGGCGGAGGCGACCGCAGCGGCGGTGGTGATCGCGGCGGCGGCGGTGATCTCAGCGGCGGCGGCGATCGCAGCGGTGGTGGGCTCCGCGGCGGCGGAGGAGACCTCAAAGGTGGTGGACTCCGGGGTGGCGGCGGCGAGCGAAGGGGTGGTGGGCTCCGAGGCGGCGGCGGCGAGCGAACCGGCGGCGGTGGTCGACGGGGCGGTGGGGAACGTAGCAGCGGCGGGCTGGGCCGTGGCGGCGGCGACCGAAGGGGCGGCCGGGGCGACCGCTGGCATGGCTGCTCGAGCGGTTGCTGCAGGGCGGACCAGCGGCGGGGCGGACAGGGCTCATGCAAGGCGGCCCACCCCCGTTCGCAGCTCTACAGCGACGCCGCCCAGGACCCCGCGTCCCGGTCCCCGTCCCGGCTGTGGCCTTCCGGTCCGGTCCAGCGGCCCCCGCACCGCGCCAGCCCCGGGGCCGTTGCAGGCCCCTGGCCCCAGGTGTGCGGCCTCGAGCCGCGACGCCGCCCCCCCCTGGCATGCTGGAGGCCCGGGTGCCGACCCCATGCGGGGCCCGGCTTGCGGAGGGCACCGCAATGAGCGCCAAGCGGACCCCGGCGCCCCGACCCACATACACAACGGCCGGGTCGCCGGTGCATTGCGACTCCAAAATCACGCCCTTTTCGTTGAAGGGGTCCTCACGCGTGTAGCTGCAGGGGGGGCGGCACGCGGCGGCAGCCGGTCAGGCGCGGCGCGCGGAGGCAGCGCGGCGCGCAGCGGCGAGCCGCGGCGCACGGCCGCTCGCAGCACGGGGGGGGGGCCGGTCGGCGGGGGTGGGGCAGCAAAGGCGCTAGCAGGGCCGGCCCGAGCAGAGGAGGCACATGGGCGCCGAGGGAGGGCGCGCCGTGCACACCGCCCGGGCGCTGCGGGCCAGGCAGCGCTGCCTGGGAGCTGTCCTGGCGCTGCTGCTGCTGCTGCGAAGGCGCACCGCCAACGGACGCGTGGTCAGCTGCCCGGCGGCGGCTGTTGTGTAGCGCAGGGAGTGAACGCCCCCAGTGAGGCGCCGCCAGTCCGCACCTGCAGGTGTCCAGCAGGCCCAGATCGTGCGGCGAGAAGAAAAAGCGCGCGATGTGCGCGTAGGCCTCGACAGCGAAGCGATTGGCGTAGTCCTCGGCTACGGGAGGGGGGCACGGCAGGGGCGCCGGTGCTGAAGGCGAGCTGGCAGGTGCTAGCCCGGGGCTCTGTGCTGGCGCTGGGGCCGACAGATGCCAGGACGTTGAGCGCCGCTAGGAAGACGCGACCCGGCCCACAGCCAGCAGCGCGGCAGCGCACCAAATATAGGTATGGGAACGTTCTTGCAGGCCCACAGCTCGTCGCTCTGGTACTGCTTGCAGGTGAAGCCGCCGCCATCGGGTATGGGGTCCGTGGCGGTGGGCGTCTGCCAGTACTCGTTGGTCAGGGCGACGTGCTTGCTGCAGTTCGCCGGACCAGTACCGAAGCTGCCGATGCGCTTCACAACCACCACACACACTTCGCAGGGGGACTCAGAGAGTGAGCGCGACATGACGCCTGCGTCCGGTGGGAGGAGGGAGAGGTTATAGGGGGTTTGAAGCGTCGGCGCTACATGGCGGGTTGTAAGCTGACAAGGGGTACGCATCTACTGCTGAGGGGTGCGCCGGCTACTGAACGTGCCAAACGCCTGGGCAACTTTGTTGTAGGGCGGGAGTAAGCGCCGGTGTCTGTCGGGAGCTGCGCGCACGACCGACAGCTCACGCACAGCGTGGATGTGTAGGCGCTACGGGGTTGAATTTGCGTTCCGCAAGCAGTTTGTGACAAAGTTTGACGCGTACTCGATTCAATTGGTTCATTCCCGCTTGCGTCTGCCAAGGCGACCGTCGTGCAGTTTCTTCGCCAAGTGGCGATCAAGGGAAACGTGTAGCGTACCCGAGCGGGCGTCGGCGATGGCCACAAGCGCACATGTTGCTAGCAGGCCGAGCGCGTAACGCCACCGCGTTGAAGGCAGCATAGCCGCCTATCGTGAAGACGTCTTGTTTCAAGTTGTATGTTGCTTGCTTGACGTTTCTTCTGGCGGAACAGACGCAGGGCACGCAGCTGCCGGATGAACGCGCGGCGATAATACCCACGAAGCTATGAGGTCAAGTCGTGTTGTGTATCATCGCTGTGTGGCCTACAGTGAGTGAGGCGGGAGGCGCTGTGCGGGCAAGCAGTCGACGGCTAGATGCAGAGTGACTCCCGCCAAAAGCAGGTAGTTAGGTTAATTATTCGCCGAGCGCTGGGAAAAGCCAGACATCGGTGCGATGTATGGGCGAGATAATGTTATTGGATAGCAGTTCAGGCGGCGATCAAGTGCGTGCGGGCGACGTGCACCCGTTCGCGTACGTAAGCCAAAACTGGTTACAGCAACAGCCGCCCAGGCGGAGCGTCCAGCCCAATCCCACAAAAACCCGCATACATGTTCACAGTAAGCAGATCGCTGCACATATCTTGCCGGTCCGGCGCGTTTCGGTTCCAGAAGGGGAACCAGCCAGTCACGACGGCCGCCCCTCTGACAATGAGTGACGTCCAGCCTTGCTCTGTGAGGTCGCAAGCATCCCTAAACTGATGCACAAGCAGTGGCACAGCCACTGATCAGCGATCGAAGGAACCAAACACCGTCCACCAGAGCGTGCGACACTCTTCTCCAGCGCCCGCCAATGAAATCTTCCTCCTTAGGTATTGTACACTGCCCAGCACGGGTCCTGCGGACCCCGCCTCTCCGCATCAGTAGCGGCTAGCAAAACGGGCTTGGGGGTCACCGCAACGCGCACACATCACGCCAACGCCCTCGCGACCTGGGCACCTTGCCTCCTAATCCCTGCCTGCTCCTCCCGCATCCCAGCCTTGCCAGACCCACCACACACGCGAGCCCCGCGACCCAACCCACCTGCCACCACCCCAGCCCGCGCCCCAACCCTCAACCCGCCCTACCCGCTGCCCCAGTCGTCCTCGCGGGCCGGCGGCGCCCACTCCACGTCCGCGCCAACGTCCCACTCAAACTCGCAGCACATTGACACGTGGTCGCTGCCGTACAGCGGGCTGGGCAGCGCGCCCGGCCCGATCTCCGCCTCCGTTAGCATTCGCCAGCGCTGCAGCGGCCGCAGCGCGCCGCAGCCGGTGTAGTAGATATAGTCCGAGATGCGCTTGCTCTCGCCCTTGACCCGGAACTTCCAGGTGCTAAACTCCTCTCCCAGCGACGTGAGGCACGAGGGCGCCGCGGAGGAGGAGGACAAGGTGCCGGGCGCGGCGGAGGCGACGGGGGGCGCGCCGCGGCCCGGGCCCGGCGGCGGCGGCCGCGCGGGCGGCGGCGCCGGCAGGTCCATGTCGCTGCCGCTACTGAGCGTGGCGTCCAGCGGCATCTGCTCCCAAATGGACTCCAGCTGCAGCGCGTGCTCCTGGAACGCCTGCGGAGGGGCAAAGAGCGGCGGCAGAGGGGCGCACGCGCGCTGACCCACATGGCGCTCGGCAGCACGCCGTGCAGCAGGCCACACGCGGCATGGCGGCGGCCCCGAAGCAGCCCTTGCCGCCAGCGCGGCAGGTGCCGCCCCCCCCCCCGTGGACATGCCCACGGCGCCAGCGCGCCTCCGGCCTGCCCCGCACCAGCGCTCCACATGCGCCCTCCGCAACAGGGCCCGCGCCCAACGCGGCACGGCTGCACGGTGTCGGGCCATGTGGCGAGCTGGCGGCCCGGCCCACATGAGGTCGAAACCCCATGCGCGAGGCCACAGTCGCTCCCGAGCCACAGCAGCCTGCGGCAAGCGAGCGCCGCCGCCTGCGCCGTGCCGCTCTTGTTCCTCGCGCCCCCTGCGCAGCCCACCTTGCAGGTCTTGGAGCCGGGCAGCGTGTTGAAGTCGCCCGTCACCACCACCGGCACCCGCAGGTGGGCGCTCGGAGGCGCGCCGCCGCCCGAGGCCCCATTGCGGTGCGCTGACCCCGAGCCATTGGCCGCCGCCGCCGGCGCGGCGCCGTTGCTCGGGCCGTGCCCGACGGCGCCGTGCCCGTTACGGCTGGCGGCGGCGCCGTTGCCGTTCACGCCGGCGGCGGTGCTGCTGGCGCCGTTGCTGGCCCCTGCCGCCGTCGCCGCTGCTGCTGCCGCCGCCCGCGGCGCGCCCTCCGCTGCTGCGGCCGCCTGCAGCCGGTCCACGGTGCTGGCCACGTTGCGCAGCAGCTGCCGGGCCTGTGGCAGCGCAAGGGGCGGCCGGGTAACGGGGGGCACGGCGAGGTTCAGCTCGTCGACCGAAGCGCAAGGCTTGTCGGGTGCCGCGCGGGCCATTGCACGCAGCGGCCTGCTCGGGCCCAGCACCCCACCCCACACACCCGCCACTGGACTCTTCACCTCGCCACTGGCCCCCAGCCCCAGCCCCGAGCCCTCGAGCACATGCCTGCATGGACACAGCACCCCTGCTTAACCCCCCCCTTCGACCCACAGGCTATCCAATCCCCGCCGCAAGGGCCCTCCCAACACACGCTGCCTCCTACTCTCCCCGTCAATCCCCTCCATCCCACCTCCGGCTCACCTGCTGGTGCCGCAGCTCCTCGCACGCCGCCCCGTCCTTGGCCTTGAGGTGGGTGGTCACCACCAGCAGCTGGCGGCCCACCACCCGGTCGGTGAGCAGGATCTGCAGGTAGCCCTGGGGAGGGGGAGGGAGGAGGGAGGAGGGAGGAGGGAGGAGGGAGGAGGGAGGAGGGA
>BDDC01000606.1:32670-44772 GCA_001662425.1 Chlamydomonas sphaeroides
AAAGGATGTGTGATTGGAAAAAGGAGAAAGACAGACTACGTGGGGCATAGCCGCGCGTGATGGGTGTTGCCTGCATCCGCAGCCCCTCAGTCCAGCGCCGCCGGCTGGCATAATCGGGTGTGTCGTGGGCAGGGTACGGCACGGTACGGACTGGTGGGAGCAGGGTTTCTTGACCATCAAAGCTGCGGCGTTGCGCAAGAGCGCGCGCCGCAGAGAGGACTGGCCGGCCTTGCACGATGGGGTTTGGGGCACGCGGGTTGGCGGGGGGGAGGCGCTGCGTAGGCCGTTGCCAGGCGTGAAGGGTTCTCGTGCCTTTCGTGCGCCGGTACCGGCCCATTGCCTGGGTTTGCGGCGAGCGCGCGCCCTGTGCAAGTGGAAGCTGTGGTCGGGCAAGCGCGCGTTCCCCAGCAGCCCACTGCACACAGCAGCGGGACAGCTAAGGCTGGCTGGACGCGAAGGGCTTTTCGTGGAATGAGAATGGCCGCGAAGGGCTGCGGTCGGCCATGGGGAGCGCTGGCTGCGAGGTGGGGGGCGCTTGGCGTGGTGGGGCCTGGGGGCGCCGCAAACCGTGCCTGCAAGAAAATGGCCCGTCACAATGCAATGCACCCATCCAGCTTGCCCTGCAAGAGCTCGACGCCAGCAACCGTGTCAACCGCAGTTGCTGCAACGCTGGCGGGCCCCGGCGGACATGCGCGGCATGCGAGCTGGTGGGGCGTCGGAGACCCTAGACAGCGCCTTCACGGTGTGGGAGGCCGCAGATGGCCAAGTCGCTGCTGGCGATGAGCCGATGCTGCTGTGCCAGGTCTGGCGTCGGCTGGCCGAGCTCCCGGCATCCAAAGGTCGCCGCCTCCGTGCCGCCCATCGTGATTATTACAAGCTAGAACGAAGTCAGAGGAGGAATATCTGAAACCTGCCGCCTGGCGCCCGCTGCGCCGCGCCGCTTGGGTGCACTTCTCGCCCGGCTGCACCGGAGGGGAGGAAGAAGCCACAAAATCGGATTTGCGAGCAAAGGCAGCACGGTATCCGGCACCAGAGTGCCAAGACCACCGGGCCCGTGAGCACTGTGTTACCCGTGCATCGCCGCGTCTTGCGCCGCGCGCCCCACTGGCCTGCACCACGCCTCACTCCAGCTGACGCCTCTCGCCAAGCTCGTCCCGCTCCACACCTTGCCGTCCCTGTCGCCGCACGACGCCTCACGCTTGGGCTTTGGCGCCGCCGGCTGCCGTCCCTGGACGCAGGCATCGGTCTCCCATCCAACATGGGGGCCCCGGGCTGTGCCCATGGTTTTGTGCTTATGGAACGCAAGAGCGCAACCGGCCCAGCGGCAGTGTGGCACGTACCATACCCATGCACGATCCCGTACGACCCCCGGGCCGTGTGTTTGAGAGTTAGGTAGAACAGAACCCCACACGCAGCACAGCGCGCCCAGGGTGGAGTGGCGCGTCGGCCGTGCGCAGAGGGAGGGCGGTTAGATGCGCCAGTGCGGAAGCGCGGCCCAGCCTGCCCCTGGTGGAATGGCGCGTCGGCCGTGCAAAGAGGGAATGCGGTTAAATGCGTCAGTGCAGAAGCGAAGGCCAGCGCCACCAGGGGAGAGCCCTCCCCTGAGCGCCACCCCGGTTCCCGGCCCATCCCGCGTACCAGGACGTGTGTTCCAAAGTAAGTAACCCACAGCTTACTGTATAGTAAGCATGTGTGTTCAGAAATAAGTATAAGCATGTGTGTGTGGTACCCGGCCCGCCCCTGCCGCCGCAGTGTTGGCTCCGGTCGTGCGCGCCTCGCCTCGTCGCCCGTCCGGACCCGCGCACCCCGCATGGTATCCATGACGCATCCGCACATTGCTCGACGGATGGCCGTTGGGCTGGCTTGCGGGCTGCCGCCCGCCCTGCACCCGCGGAGGCGCCGTGAGCAGGTGTGTGCTTAGCAGCACACGGCGAGCGGAGGGCCCTGGAGCGGGGCGGAGCGCCGCAACGCTCGGGTGCCCGGCCGTGCTCGCCGGCCAACCGCCGAACCGCCGAACCGGCCAACCGGCCAACCGGCCAACCGGCCAACCGGCCAACCGGCCAACCGGCCAACCGCCACTGGCTGCTCGCTGCAGCCCGCTGGCTGGTGTGTGGCAGCCCGCAGGCCGATGCGAAGGAGGAAGGACGACACAGCGCTGCTTCGGGCTGGTCCGCCCTGTCGAGGATGAGAGGCAAGCGATGTGCAGTATCCTTGAGGCTGCGAGCACGTGCGGCGGCGCCGGCCAACCCGCGGGTAAACTTGGGTTTCGTCTTGCCAGCGTATGTAATTGAATGGGGCTTCAATTCAGAACCAGCGTGGAAATCAGTTTGGGCTACACCTAGCCTCCAATCTGGGGTGAGTAAAGGGCCGGGGCACGAAAGGAGCCGTTGGATGGAGCCGCCCGGTACCTCAGCACCCACCTGGCCCCGTCAAGCTGGTCAGCAGCGCCGGCTGGGTACCTGTATTCAAGGGGCCGGTGGTCTTGGCATTCGGGTGCCGGCTACCGTGGTGCCTTTGCGACCGGGCCAGGCGCGCGCTTGTGGTGCTCATGCAGGAGGTGCGGGCTACTCGGCTTGCGGCACAGCCCAGTGGGGAGGGGAAGCGAAGTACGGCAGCTGACTGCAAGGTAGTCCTTCAATAACTTGCACGCTGGTTCTAAAGTGTGAAGGTCATCCTCCTGGAGAGTGAAACACGAGAACGCGAAGGCAGCCGAATGAGAACTGGCTCCGTGGCCGTGAGCTCCGTGAACTGTGGCGTTCTGCAGCACTGCCAGGGCCGTGCCCCGGTAGGCCCCAACACCTGATCATATAAACAGACGAAGTCAAGAACCTGTACCTGATTTTTTGTGCATTGAGAGTGAATGGGGAAGAATGAATGGGGAATGATTGGGCACCTGTACCTGGTTATGCAGAGTACAGGAGTGTACGCGACCAGGGTTGACCTGTACGAGACCAGGAGGCTTTCCTGTGCGAGACCGATGCCGCCTCAGCGCGGGAAGTGCCTATGGCAGTGGGGTTAGTAGAGGGAACGCGCCTTGGGGTCCTCGTGACCCCTGCTCGTGACTGCCGACTGCTGCAAGACGCCACACATGCCGACGCCACAAGGCCGCTCTCGTGCTGTTCGCCGTAACCCGATCTGGCAGCTGCACATCACGCCTGGTGTCAGGCATTCAGCCGCCTGGCCACGGCACCATGGTGACAGGACGTCTCGCGCTTATGTCGACGTTGGCTGTCACGGCACGTTGCCACGGGCGACAGCCTCAGCAGTTTCGCGCACCGCCGTGGGACACGTTGCTAGACTCTGTAAGCCTGGCGTTGGAGCCTGGCAAATGGCCGAAACCGGGGGCGACCGCATACGAGGACGCGAGACACGGTCGCTTAGGTTGAGCGCGTGTGCCTCGCTATTGAGAGCGTCATGAGCGCTCGGCGATAGCCGTGTTATGAAGGGAACGCCGCGATGTTAAGACCACGGGGCAGCTTCCATATGTGCATGCGCAGCCTCCTACCCTCTTAGGAGGTGAATTCGACACCGCGCACGACTCCATCATACATACTACTCAGTCTAGAAGTTCTGCATTACTGCTGACCCGTCGTTTCAGGCTGTAACTCGACTTAGCGAAAGCCTCCCATGGCGGACTTGGCCGCTCTGGAGGAACTGCTCCTGAGCGGCTATGACGTTGGTGCACTCTTCGCTGGGGCCCAGCAGGCCCCGGCCAACGGCCTCGGGGTGCTGGGCGCCCTCGACTCTCGGCTGAAGGGCGCCGCGTTGCCGCAGCCGGGCCTCGGTTGGGCTGGTTCAAGCGCCAGCGACCAGAGCGCGCTATACCAGGTGCGTTGTTGTTGCGGGCGACGCGCAGCGTGGCAGTCGTGTGTCAGCCTCTAGCAGTCTTCCTATTGCCTGGCGCCTACTGGTATTCTTACGAAACCCCAGCCCCATTTTTATAGCTGGTCGTGCCGGGGTCGCCAGTCTAAAGTTCCACGTGCCGCGGGCCACATCTCCTTTGTTTGCGCAGGAGGTTGCCCACAGCCTTGCAGCAAAACTGGAAGAGCACCGCATGCAGCAGGTCCAGATGGCCTCAGCTCTGCAGGTGCGAAGTCGGTACCGGCCGAGGCTGGGCCACAGGCATAGCGTTTCACCGCAGCTAGCGTTTGTTGATATTTTTGCGCCCGATGCTGTTTTTTACGCAGCAACTGCAAGCTCTGCAGCAGCAGCAGGAGCTGGCGCACCTTCAGCAGCAGCTTCATGCGTTGCACCCACGCACAGCCAACCCGTTCCAGCGGAGCCGCACTACTGACCTCGAGAGCCTCGGGAGGTCGCCCGGCTTCGACATGGGCGGCGCGTACGGTCAGGCGTTGGACTTCGAGCAGCGCCAGCAGCTCGCGGCGCTGCAGCAGGTCGCCAACCCGTCAGCTCAGCTGGCGCTGCAGCGTGTTCCGGGCGTCATTGGCCAGCACAACCTACCCGTCCGCAGCTTCAGCTCCGAGCACCTGGTGGCTGGGCAGCGGCGCCCCGGGCCGCCCCACATCGCTGGTGTGCCTTCCGCCGCAGCGACGGTCGGTGCGGCAGCTGCCAACGCTAAACGGTACGCCCTGTTCTTTGTGTTAAGCGACCCGCCCCGAGGTTCCTGCCGCTTGCGCCTCTCTAGCCACTCCCTTTGCATTCCCTTCTGCTGCTGCTGCTGGGGTGCATGCACGTGTCAGTGATGAGAAATGGGTCTCCGCCTCGCCCCTTCCTCCAGGCCGCCCATTCGCCAGCCCTCTGGGCTAGGCCCCAACGGCCGCACCAACCAGAACGCCCGCGCGCCTGATGGCAGCCGCCGCGCGCGCTACGCCGCAACGGCCAAGGCTCCGTCGTGGGCCTCGGAGGACTGGCACCCCATGAAGGCCGTCATCGCCAGCGGCGCGCACGCCAGCGGCGGCACGGGCGTCTTCCTGCCGCACCTCGCGACGGCCAACACGGCCAACGACAGCAAGAATCTGGCCTCGCCCTCTTCGGCGGGCGCGCCCACGGGCCGCACCAGCTCTGACGCCGGACCATCGGCGTCGCCGCGCGCGCTGCCAGCTGGCGTCGCCGCCCAGCCCCAGCCCCAGTCCCAGCCGCACTTCCAGGCCGGCCACCACACGTCTGTGCACCAGGCGCACCACCACGCCAACGCCAACGCCGCCGCTGTGGCCGCGGCCATGGCTGGCGTGCTGCACTCGCCGCGCTCGCCGCACGACGGCAGCCCGGCGTGCAGCGTTGACAGCAACGTGGTCCCGGACCCCTACTCGCGCGGCACCACGGTGGACTTCTCCCGCGCCTCGACCGGCGGCTTCGCGGAGCTGGACGTGACGCATGGCGCCCACGCGACGGGTCTGTCGCACCCCGCTTCGGTGCTGGGGTACCTGGCCGCCGACCCCATGAAGGTGCGCAGCGCGAGGACGGATGTGTTGTGTTGCAGGGCTTGGGCGGCTGGGCTTGCTTGCCGATGGCAGCTGCAGCGCAGGCTCAGTGTCTCGCTATGTTCCGGCGCCGCGGCCATGTGGGTCAGGACCGGCGGGCCGGGGTATAATCGTGGGAAATCGGCGTGCCCGCGGCCCGCACCTCACCTTCCAAGGTTGCTGTCCGTGCTGCCTGGTCCGGCGCTGCGCTGCAGGTGGTGGTCGAGGAGCCGGAGCGGGAGCGCGAGGACGCCGGTGAGGAGTGCGACTTCGCCTCGCTGGCGCGCGAGCTGGCCGAGCTCATGTCGAAGCAGGCTGTGGTGGAGTAGGCTGGGCCTACTGGAGAAGCGCTGAGCGCCGCTGCGTGGACAGAGGTGCCCCGGGTGACGACTGCCGCCGGTGGTCGTGGTGGGCCCGCGCCCCGTGTGTCTGGCGGGGCCGGGGCGAACGTAACCCTTTGCGGTGCGGCCAACAAGGCGTTGCGGCGCGTTAGCCTGGAGCTGCTGCCGCGCTGCACCCGCTCACCGCGTTCGCTGTGCCTTTCGTGTGTGCGTCTTTTCGGTTCATTGTGTGTTTTGCGGCGCTGCTTCGCAGCTGCTGTCCCTTTACACTGCTGAGTGTGGGTTTGTGTATCGCGCTCCTAGCGGTGGGCGCGGTTGCGCCATACCGCGGCCTTCTGAAGCATATCCCATTACCCGCGGGTGCAATTGGGCTTTCAGAAGCGCCATGCCTGCGGCGCGCGCGCCCTGGCGGCTCCACGCCGGCGGCGACTGTCGGCGTGAGCTCGCTGCGTCTTGACTATAAGGCCTCGACTGCCGCGTTCTATGAAGAGCCGTTGGAGGAGCCAGTGTGCGCGCTTAGGGTCGCGAGGTTGCTGGGGTGTGGGCTGGCAGGGACCCAGCTCGCCGTTCGTCACTGATGCTGGACTTGTGCAGGGCGCGGCACTGTACGTCGATGGGCGAGCCTGACACCTGCACGGGCCGTGCGGGGAGCCGGCGGACGGTGGCTGCAGGATACTGTGCTGGCGCCGGGGCGCTTGCTTGCACCAACGCAGGGCCGTCCCGGTGTCGCTGGCCCGGGGCGGCGCTTGCAAGTGTGTGTTTAGCGGCGCCGGCACCGGGCTGCCAAGCTCTGCGGGTCGCGTGGGGCCCTATGGCGCCGACGAGTTTACAATCGCAGCCGTCGGACCGGAGTTGTGGGGCGTTGCGGGCTTAGCAGGGTGACCGGGGAGTGTGCCTTTTCTCTTGTGTTTGTCTGGCTGCGTGTGCCTTGGTCGAATGGCAGGCTTGTACTGGCGGCGCGGGCGCGGGCCTGCCTGCGGAAGCGCGCTGGCGCCCGCTGTGCTTATGTGGCTGCTTTGGCGCGAGGGGCGAGGTGCGCTCCCCCCCGTGTGAAGCTGCCGTGCACTGCCGGTGCGTCCTGTGCCGCGCGGCCGGCGTGCCGCGGCTGTGGCGGGGCCATCGGCTTGGATGCGTGTCAATAAGCGTGACGAAGGAACGGGGCAACATCGCCTGCACCGGTGACGGTGGGGCTCATGGTCGTGCGGCGGGGCTCGGGCTGCGGTGGGAGGGATGCCGCGGAGCGAGCTGAGGCAGGCCGCGGCCGGCGGCCCCGTGCAGGCCATCTTGAGGGAGAGAGAGTGCGCACGCCAATAAGACGTTATCGTGGCGCTTTCACTGGCCCGTCGCCGCGCTAGCCTTTGCGGGACGCTTGCTCACTGGCGTCTTTGGATTAATAAGCGGCGGCGCCGTCGCTATCGGCACGTTCGCGTGCCGTGACGCGGCGCGGCTGCCGTCGCTGCAGGGGACTGCGGCCCTTGCGGGCGCTCTCCGGGGATCCTGGGGTGCCCGGCTCTGCGCGACTCCTTGCGCGCATGCCGGGGCCCGTGGATGGAAGGACGCGAATAAGGTTGTGGCTGGATTCACGGACGCCAATAATGCTCAGGGAGAAAGTCATGGTAGTTGTTGCCACCCGTTGATGCCGCCGTTAGGGTTGTGGCCAATGCGGGCTAGGAGGGCGGCGGGCTGTGGTGTCCCGCCGCTGCGTTGACTAAGCCAAGGCCCCACGGCCGGGTTTACTTATCTCTGGCTGTAGCAACAACGATACTTCGCCGGTCTTCCGTCCGCGCAAGGTGGCGGCGCGAACCTGCTTGCTGCGCTGGCCTCCGTGGTGCCAGCCTTGAAGCCGCCGCAGAGTAAGGGCGTCTCTCGGCGCCGCAGGGGAACCCATGGGGTCGCTTGGCGGGGGCTGCGTTGCGGTGACACACCAGGACATGCAGACCCAGCCGCAATCCAACATCGGATGGGGGCGTGCGCTTAGACGTGCAGTCGGTGTGAGAGCTGGAGGTAGGAGGGGTCCCTCTGCGCTGTGGAAAGCGCAGCGAGGTGGTGCCAGGAAGGCTTGGAAGGGGCACAGTGACTCGGTGCTCAAGCAGCCACAAGCACTGGACCAAAACTGGTTCCCGCGTTAGGCCAGTACCACAGCTTCAATCTTCCTCGAAGTTGGGGCTGGGTGTAAAAGAGGAAGAAAGCACTGGGCGGGGGTGGAGGTGGGGGCGTTCGCGTGGGGGGTTCGTACTGGTTGCCGAGACACGCGCAAGCGGGCTGCGTAAGGGAGCAATCATGCTTTGTTTAGAAGTTTGGGTCCCGTCTGAGCAGTGGCAGCAGGGTGGCAGCCGGTGCTCGTCAGACGGAACACCGTTTCGTCGTCGCGGGCCTACCACAGCCGCGTGAACACCCATACTCACCGCACCTAAATACATTGCTCGCGACGCCCAGGCGGATGATCTTCGGACTTCGGACATAGTTTTTTCGCGGCCGGTCGCCTCAACATTCAAGCGGCGCATGGCCGCAAGATAGTTGCCAGCGATGGCGTCAGAGTCTACGCCGCTGGACCTGTTTGTGAAAGTTATAATGGGGCTGGTCTTCGTGCTGATTCTCTGCGCTATTGCTGTCGCTTGGGGACTGGAGCGCGAGAGTAATGCTCTGAAGCAGGCGCAGCCGTCAGCTTCAGAGGTGAGGTCCATCCATCGCAGCCGTTGCGCGCTCGGCGCCCACAGCAGCGCGATGCCAAAAACGAGAATATTTGCAGTCGTCACGTCCATCAGGTCTCGGCCAGCTTCGCATCGTGAGCGCGAGGGGCTGGCGAGTCGGCCCCGTCGCCCCCGTATGCCCCACATTGCCCACAGACCCCGGCTCAGCCTTTGCGGGCCACGGCCGCCGCAAGCGCCGCCCAGACTATGCGCCGGCGCCGGCTGCCCTCTGGCGAGGGCAGCGGCAGCAGCATGAGCGCCAGCACCACCGGCCAGCGCCCGGAGCGGCGGCTGACGTCGAGCCTGAACGAGGCGGGGCACCCCTCCAGCAGCAGCGCGCTGGACACGCACGTGAGCTACGCAGCTATCGAGCTATGGAGCTACGAATTTTTTAGCTGTCGAGCTGTCGAGCACCGCGCCGTGCCCCCGTGTGGCACCCTTCCTGCTCCCGCGCCGCCCTCGCCGGTGCCTGCCCGCCCGCCACCCCTGCCCCGCCCTCACGCGGCACGCCCCGCAGCGCCCAAACCCCCACCCCGCCACGCCGCAGCGGGTCGCCGTGTGCCCGCTGCTGCTGCCGGTCGGACCGGGCTCCTCAACCCGCACCCCGTACCGCCAACGCCCCCAGCCCCGCTCGAGCAGCGCGCCACGTGCCGGCGCTTCCCCACCTGCCGCATGCGCCTCCCCTTCGCCACGGCTCCTCTCGCCCCCTTCTAACCGTGATCGCTCTCATTCCCATGCCCGCGCGCCCTGCCGCCACATCGCATCACACGCACTCGCTAACCGTGTGCCGCCTGCCCTCCCTCCTCCGCCGTTTTCCCTTGCTCCGAGCAACCCCTCTCCTCTCCCTCCCTCTCGCCCCCCGTGCCTGCCTTGCCTCCCGCCGCAGGACACGATGGACTCACTGCTGGTTGGCGACATCCTGGGCTCTGTGGACCGCAGGTAAGGGGCCGCTGGGGCCGGCTGGGGGCCGCTGGGGGCCGCTGGGGGCTGGGGGCCGCTGGGGCCTGGGGGCCGCTGGGGGCTGGGGGCCGCTGGGGGCTGGGGGCCGCTGGGGGCTGGGGGCCGCGGCCCCGGGGCCAGGATGAGGGCTGGGGGCGAGGGCCGGGGCCAGGGCGCTGGGCCTGGGGCCCGGGGCGCCGCCAGCAGCGGGGTCCGTGGACCGGAGGGAGGCCAAGGGTCGGGCTGGGGGAAGGCATGCCAGCGTGCTGAAGGCTCCGCTGCTGCCGGGCGGGGCGGGGCGGGGCCCCATGTGTGCGACTCGGCGGCCGCAAGCGCGATGGCGCCCAGCGGGCGGTGCTCGGCGGCCCCCGTTGCCGCCCGCCGTGTGCGCCCGCGGCACCTTGATCTCATCTCTGAGGGGGCTCAGCTCTGCAGGAGCAGCCCCGTGCCTCCAGGGCCTTGGCTCTTTCCCCGGGCTGCAGCGCCCCGACCCCGGCCGTGGTCAACCGCCATTGGGGGCTGCGGCGCCGGCCCCTGCCGACACTTGGCCACGTGGCGGTGGCGGTGTGTGTGCCGCACCTCCCCCTTACGCCCTCCGCTGCCTGCCGCTTCCTGCGTCGCTCGTGGCTGCCCGTGTCCCTCTGCCGCCGCCCTAGCTAACTGCCGCCTCGCTCGTGGCTGCCCGTGTCCCTCTGCCGCCGCCGCAGCCACCTGATGGAGACGCAGGTGCTGCTGGAGAGCTTCAAGTGGAGCCTGGACGAGCTGCTGGCGTACGAGACGGACGTGAACGGCAGGAACTGAGCGGGCGCGAGGAGCCCGCCGGGAGCTGGGATGGCGCGAGGTGCACGCCTGGAGCTGGGCTGCGGCAGCGGGAGGGAGTCGAGGGGGCTCGCGCTGGGAGGCAGTTCGGCAACGGCCCGGCGAGCTGCGCCTCGGCGCTCGGCGCTCGGCAAGAAGGAACGAGGGGCGGGGGGTTGAGGGGGGAGAACAAGAAGGGCAAGGGAAGGCGGAACGGCGCACCGGCATGGAGGCACTGGCTGCTGTCCCACTGGCTGACGGTGCGGCCTCGCGGGGGCCTCCTGCGCTGTGGGGCAGGCAGGGCCCGCTGTGGGGCGTGCCTGGCGTGGGCCCGCTGTCGCCGCGCGCAGAGCTGCAGCCCGGGGCGCAGGCCCAGGCGGAAACGACTGCTGACGTCTTCATGCCACCACTGACGGCCGGCCGCGGCCCGCACCCAGCGGTGCCCCTAGCCCGGTGCGTTATGCCTGCCTGGCCTTCCTGCCTGCCTAAGCGAGCAAGGACGGCGGCCGGCTGGGGACCGGCGGGCTGCGAGGGCGGCTGCAGCCCCGCAATCACACCGCCACCCCATTGGATTACCATGCCCGTGAAGCACGTCCGCGTCCTGGGCAGCGCAAGTCGATGCCCAGTCGGCTAGGCGGCTGTCGTTGTTTGACTTTGTGGTTTTGCTTGCTCCCTGTGGGAGCCTCGCTCGTATTCTGTTTACGATTAGCTACGACACCGATTGTTTCATTGGAGGGCGTCGGGCGGCTGTGGGGGAGGCCCGGATGCGTCGCTGCGGCAGCGCACTCGGAGCACTGGGCGGCCAAGTGACGGCCGCCCTGAGCCGCGGCCCAGCGCTGCTGTACGATGCGTGTTTGCGCACGCGCGCGTGTGTGTCGGCTTTATGGCTACAATATTGGTGTCGGTCCGCAGTGCGGCTCCGCGGGGCCTGCTTGGACTGGGGTTTGCATTGCACTTTGCCCGTCGCCGCCACTCGGGCCGTTGGCCTCTGGCCGCTTGCTTGGCCTCTGTCCGTCCGCACGCCAGTCTGTCAGTCGGTGGTTGTGTGCGGTGTGGGTGTGGGTGAAGGTCGTGCGCCCGCGGCGTCGACCCGGCGTTGGCGGCGCGGCTGCGTGGGTCGTGTCCGCTGCCGCGGCCGCAAGCATCTGTTTGTTTTCATGGGTTGAAGGAAGAAGAGCCAGGAGCCGAGGGAGCGAGAGCGCTGCCACCCGCCCGCGCGAGCGCCCGCCCCGGCAAGCGAATGCGGTGACTGCATCACGCATGTGGCCGGTCAAGGCAGGAGAGAAGATCGCGTTGCGTGTTGTGACGCCCGCTTTGAGCATTTGCGAGCGAGTGCGTGAGGGTTGAGGGGTGTGCGGGATCGACGGCGGCTGCTGCGACGCAGCCGCCAAGGGCGGCCCCGCTTGTGTGTTAAGTGCTTGTGTTGGGTGGGCGGGGGTTGTTTAACATGCTGTTGCGAATAAGGAGGGCTATAAGGAGGGCCATAGGTACTTGGCACTGTTGTCGTGTGGGGAGGGCGAGGGGGGCGACGCGACGGGGCCTGTGCTGCCGGCGGAGGGTCCGCGCCGTCGGCGGGAGGGCGCCGCTGCTGCTGCTGCGCCGCCGCCATTCCAGTGGCGCCGCGGGCGGGCGCTGGGGCCGCGGGGGCGGCAGTGTGCAATGCGGCGCCTGCGTCGGATCCCCACCTTCACCCCCACCAGGGGGCGCCGTCCTAAGGTGGGCGCTGGGCCGTTAGAGCCCGGGCGTGGCAGGGTGAAGGGCGGTTGTCTCAGGTACCTTACATTGACTTCCACGCTGGTTCTACAGTAAAAGGGTGGAGGAGGCCGAGGGGGGGCCCCATGCAACCCTCCGCAGCCGAGGGGGGGGCCGGATGCAACCCTCCGCAGCCGAGGGGGGGGCCGGATGCAACCCTCC
>BDDC01000607.1:22310-47100 GCA_001662425.1 Chlamydomonas sphaeroides
GCAGGGTCGAGGGGCAGGGAGGGAGTATCGGCAGCATGAGGCGGTTGGGTGAAGCAACGCCAGGGCACATGCCACCAGCACACACAGCTGTCTCTGCCCACCTTGGCGTATCCGAACATGCCCTGCACCGCCTGGCTGACCATCATGATGATCCCCTCGGCGTTGATCACTGTGAGAAGCATCAGAGGCGCGCAGTGGCACGCGGTGAGAGTTCTGCTCCCGGGCGAGCGAGGGGCCCCAGCCCCCACCCCTCCTCCTGGCCTCCCTCACCAACGACAGCGTCCTCCAGGCTCATGCTGGTCAGGAAGTCGGGCTTGGCGCCGTCCTGCGTGGGGAGCAAGGAGCTCACGTTGAGGTTGAAGGGTTCGCTGCTCGGTCCCTTCTCTGCCTTCCCCGCCCTCTCCCCCGCTCACCGCGAGCCCCTGGTCCAGGTTGAGTGCGAGCAGCGCCTCCGCCCCGCCGTTGCGGCTGGCCTCGCCGTAGGCCCGGGCTGCAGCCACGGGGTCGTGCTTGACATCCTCCAGGAACTTGCCGTAGCAGCGGAGCAGCTTGCCGTTGGCGGGGTAGCGCTCGAGCACCCTGGCACGTTAGTGACACAAGAGTGGTACACCGCTCAGCTTGCATTCAGCGCGTCACGGCCCCACTCAGCGTAGTATGGCAGGCCCCCATTCCGTCAGCCCGTCAGGCCCAAACTCACCTTTTGTAAACCTGCTGCGCGCGCGTCGCCGCCGTCTCCACTGCGTCCATGGCGCCGTCTATATCCGACACACGCAGACGCGGCTTGAGGAAGAGACGCCACAAGTCGGTCTACGGCGGGCGAGGAGTAGTGTTAGCCAATCCGTCACCGACTATCTGTCAGCGGTCATTCTGTCGTCCCTCGCCCACACGCGTGACGTGTGCACCCGCAACCCGCACCCGCAACCACCAGTGCAGTCCATTTCTGTCCACACCGCCACGCTCCCACCCGGCCCACCTGCAGTATCAGGGCCTCCCTGTGCACCCGCAGAACGGCACGGTAGTTGCGCTGGCCAGGGGTGAGGTTTCAGTGGGCAGGGGATTGTGGAGTGTCAGCAAACGCGTTTCAGCAGGGATAGCGGTTGGAGAGAAGGCTCGCCGTTGGGCCCTGCTGGGGTGGTAGGACCGCGGCACCGCGATGCATGCCACTTGCCGGGCCCGCCCCATGTCCCCCCGCATGCACGGTCCGCACCTTGAATTCGATGTACGCCTGCAGGTCCATGCCGCCCTCCTGGCTGTCCTTGAGCCGCTTGGAGGCCTCGTTGGTGCAAAAGACCTGGGCGATGATGCGGATGACACCATTGCTTGGGGAGCGCTATATGAGGATGCCGCAACAGAGGTGCGCGCCACGTGCAGGGCGACCATGGGCCCTACACTAGGCAGGCACGCACGCTGCTGGCAGGGGCACCGCTCGCTACCGGGGGCGGGGCGCCTCCCGATCTCCTGGGCCTCACATCCCCGCTGCAGCTGACCTGATATCTCTCCACCAAGGAGGGCGTGTGGCGAGAGCACAGCTGCAGCTGCGTGCGGCTGGCGGGGCCGTCCTTGCGGACCTGGAGGCAATGCAAGATAAGAGGGTAGCGGGCAGGTCGGGGCCGCGGATGGAGCATCCCTTGAGCCACGGAGACCGGGACACCAGGCTAGGCCGTGCTGCCCTCAGGCCGAACATCATCCCTCCGTCCCTCGCACACCTCCAGCAGGAAGTTGGCGTACAGGATCATGAGCGTGGGCGAGTTGGGAAAGGTCTGCAGGCCGGCCTTGATGATGGTCTCGCCCAGCGCCGCGGCCTCCTCCAGCACAGCGCCGTCAATGTCGTACTTGCGCATGACTCGGGCCAAGATCTCAACCTCGGCCGGCGACTCGAACTTGTGGACCTGGGGTCGAGCCAGGGGAGCGGCCGAGGGATCGGAGCATACCGAGGGGGTGCTTGATAAGGGTTAGGCATGGAGCTGAGTGCATGTTGGCACAGCGGAGGCTGGGCAGGCGGGGTCGTAGGCTCAATTTACACAGTAAATACATGCAGCAGCCTGGGCGGCAGCCGATAATGGGCCCTCCACTCACCTTCGTCAACTTGCCTCCCTGCTCCACGTCTTCGAACTTCTTGGCATGCCGCGTTACCCACCAGATGTGCGCCGCACATATCGCCCAGCTGCCGATCACGACCGGGAAGATGCCGTACAGCACATTCTAGCAGATGCGGAGGGAAACGGGCGGGGGAAGGACGTAAGGCGCATGTCATGTAAGGCATTGTGAGGTGCACGTGCAATCAATACATGTAGCTACTCCTCACTCCCTTCCCCCTGCGGCCCACCAGCGTCATGGCCTTCTGCTCGGGTACGTCCGCGTTGCCGAACACCAGCACCGCCAGGATGAGGGAGGTGTAGAGGATGCCAGCCCAGTTACTGCACCAAACGATGTTGATGAGGTTGCGGTAGAAGGGAACCTGGACAGCAGGCGTGAGGGGACGCACGGGTCGGCATGAAATCAAGCGGGTCGAGATGAACGGGCCAGGCAGGTGTGTTTGCATGTTTTGCGTCGAACGATCATGAGCGTGGGAGCCGGCTCCAGATACCGCTCGGTTTATGTCTGACATACTAAACCATGCAAACGCACAGATCTGAAGTTCCACCAAGTGATGAGCGCCACCGACAACACGCTGACGATGGCCTGGGGCTTCTTGATTGATTCAAGGCAGGCGGCGGATGTCACCAATGCAGCCTTGGCGGCCAGGATCTGGGTGCGCGGCGGGTAAGGAAAGGGGGCGGCGGGGAGTTGGAGGCGTGAGCTAGGGCGCAGCTAGAGGCCAGGACAGTAGGGCCGCCACCTTTCCGTTGCGTGGACTGGCGACGCAAGAGATGCTGCCTCGCCCCACCTTGAGCCGCGGGTAGACTGCGGGCGAGGCCAGGTAGCCCTTTGACACGGGGTTGAGGTCGGAAGAGGCCACCACCTGGGGGCGCAACGGGGAGGGGAGGGAGGCGGCAGGAGCCGGAACAGCGCCGCAGCAGCGGGGGCCGTAGTCGAGGGGCCGGATCGGCCATGACGACATGAATGAGCTACCGGTACATATCCTCATCCCTGTAGGTTGCTGCTCGGACGCAATGCCGCGCCACGTGCGCTCTTGCCCTCTCGGCTCACCATGAGGGCCGTGACGAAAAGGAATACGAGTGCAGTGAACCCGGCGATGCACATGTGGAGCAGGTGGGGCATCTCCAGACACACTGGCGGGTAGGGGCAGGCGCGGGGGTTCGCGAGGGTTGGAGGGAAGCTGCCGGCACGTAGCACGAGCCGCCTTGCATGCCGTTGGGCGAGCGCGGCTGCTCGCACGCAGAAAAAGCATTGCCACACGATTGCCGTTGCACGCGCTTCCCAGCATCCCATCCGGTGCAGGCACTCACTGACGTCCGTGAAGTAGTTGTGGCGCTTGACGTCCCCCATGAAGTCGCAGTTCAGCGTAAACATGCTGTGGAATTGGGATACGCGAGGAAGCAAGGGGTGACTCCAGGCTATAAGGTATGACTCTAGGCCGAGGACAGCGACAGCTCTGCGCGCCCTGCAGGGTAGTCCCCTAACCACAGCCCAAGCCCCGTCTCACAAATAGTCGAAGAAGCTGGCGTAGCACATCATGTACGTCACGTCGTACACCTGGATAACAGGGGGCCATCGTGGAGGTGCGGTACATAACACTGGGGCTTCAAGACTAGGCAGCAAGCAGGCACTTGAGTGTCGCGAGCCTAGTTGACCTCGGCTCGGAGCCCCGTGTTAGCACCCCTGAGTGCGCGGCCCTCCACCGCCACCCGCTCACAATGTGCAGCCCCAGCGCGGCCGTCCGCAGCAGCTTGCTCTGCTCCTGCCGCCTCATCGCCAAGGTCAGCCAGGCCAGGCCGACGACTGACAGCAGCACCCACACCACCATCACCTGCAGGGGGAGGCGGGGGCGGGGGCGCGGGCAGTGGGCAGCAGAAGGGCTGTCGGCGGCAGAGGTTTCTGGCGACGGGACGCGTTCTGCCCTTGCCAGCCCCAACGCGAGCAAGCCCATCCAGAGTTCAGACCAGCCCGATCGGGTGCCCGCCCCCCGGCCTGCTCACGTATAGCAGCGTGATGTAGGTCTTGTAACCTGGCAGCGGCCGGGTATGAAGGCAGGCGGCAGTCAAGCGTGCACGGCAGCATGACCGGCGCCCATCGTCGCGCTGCAGGACCCTTCCCTCCCCTCCTCCCCTCCCATTCGTCCCCTCGCCTCCCCGCCTCACCGAACAGCCGCACCACGGGGGAGCGCCACACGGTCCATCGTATGACGGTCCACAGTGGGTTGCTGACGTTGATGTCCCAGCTGTCGTTCGTGGGGTTGAACAGAATGATGAAGAACATGAGCACCTCCAGGACCATCTGGGTAAGGGGGCAGGAGCGGGGATGGGCGGGGGCCAGGGGGCCAGGCCACATGCGGCTTGCCGGGTTTGGGGGGAAGGCGGCCGGGCGCTGGAGCAAGGGGCATGCCGCAAGATCCAGCGAGCGTCTGGCGGCCCCGCGCTTCTGGCTGCGCCTCTCTCCATTCCCCAGGCGCTGCTCCACCGGACGCTCCTACCACCATGCCGGCACCCCGCACCTTGAGCACCGCAAACTGCGAGCGCGAAGAAGGAGGCACGGGCAAACAGGGGTGGGCAGGATGGGGCAGCAGCCAAGGCCAGGGCGCATTGCTCCGAGCGAGAAAACGCACACGCGGCGTTGCCTGTACGAGGGCCGGCGGCCGTCATGGGTGGCAGCCTGCCGGCCACGGCTCTCCTATGGCCTCCAGCCCCCGCCCGTTGGCATCAGCATGTGCCATGCTGCCGTCCATGACGACATCTGGCTGCGCGCTAGGCTGCGGGCCCTGCCGCCGCCTGCCCGCGCCCCAACCCTCCCAGCGCGTGCCTTCCATGACGACAGCGCCGACTGCCGTACGAGCGTAAACATGCCTGGTGGGGGCCGCGGCGCAGGGCACGGCACGGGTCAGTCGCTCGACGATCTCGCACGATGAGCGACACTGCATGTCAGTCCCGCGGCCGGGTCATGGGGTGGAACAAGGGCAGATACCCAACCTGCCGACCGCACGCCGCCTGCCGGCCCACTAAGCTATGAAGGCCGTACAGCGTTGGGAACGACGGACACTGCGCCGCATCGGCGGTTGGCCGGGCCCATCACTACTACCGGCCAAGGCCAGCCTGCGTGCACACGCCCCTTGCCGACAAGCCAACAGCCCCGACTATCCCATCCACGCATGCGCCACAATTTAGCACGAGGCGACGCCGCAGGCGTTGCGGCCATTTGTGCCTTCCCTCAGGCAGCGGTCTCTACAGGGGCTTTAGTCGGCGCGCGGCTGACCCACAGGCAAACACGCCCTCCTGCAGGTTGCGCTGCCCTCCCAGGAGATCTCCCTCATTCGCATCGCGGTCAGATGACCTGAGGACGGTGTACAGGCAAGAGGTCGGGCACGGCACCACCGTCGGGCGTTGCGTCGTCGATCGAGGAGCGGTCGAGCATGGTACTCATGTAAGGGTCAGGTGCACGTGCGCGAACACCGGCTTCAATCGCTAGATCCAATGCTTGTGATGTAGCTGGCATGTCTCCCGCAGCTATCCATTCGTCGTGGCGTGCGCCTGCACTTCACATGCGTACGCATCGGCCACCACCGCCTCGGGGATTGATCAAGCCGCAATAGCTGTAACGCACATACATAGCCTCAGTTTCCATCGTCTCGTCATAATTCAGACTAAGCGGTTGAGGTCCGACACGGGCCACTTACCTTTCCTTCCGCTTCAAAAATTTTGCGTCTGACCGCTGACTCGACGTTTCAGAAGCACCAGTGGTCCCAGTTGCTCCAGACGCGCCAGAGCGGCCACTGCGGATGCTTCCGGCCTCGTCCCCCCCGACAGACGCCGAGTCCTTCTCCGACATTGCTGCTTGTTTAGACGACCCGTAATTTGATGTTGGGCAGCAGCAGACACAGAGCGGCAGTCAGGCGCCTCAGGGCACACGAGGCGCGCTCTGACTTTTTTTGTTGATGATGTGTCAGTCGTTGGGTAACAGGTTATTGGTAATTATATGGGTACAAAAACTAGTGAAGGTGCGCTGCAGGGGGCCCAAGGGCGCCCAGCAGTCAGCCCAGTCATCGGCGCAGTACAAGTTGAGCCTGAGCCCGCCCTCGCCTGCGTTTCCAGGATAGAATATTTCAATCCTTGCACGTGTGCGGTCGGCGCTGGGCGCTATTATCTTTCGTATATGGGTCGGCGTGCGTGCTGCGGCAATCCGTGACCACGACGCGCCTTACCGGCGACTGTCAGGCGCCTTACAACGAGACTCGTACACTGTGTCACCGCATAGCGACGGCCGGGCTCAGCTTGGAATGGAAGGTCCGCATGCTAACCTCGAGTGGGTACGTGTGGGAGGGGGGCAGAAAGACGCTGCTGCGTGACCTGGGCTGCGAACCCACGCAAACCGAATCCTGCTGCCGAGACCTACATCGCATGGCAGTCACGTACGCCCTAGCCATAGTGGCCCTGCGCCGTGACCTGGAATTCAACAAGGGACAACGCCGCCGCCCACCTTAGGCGTCAGCCTAAGGGGGGCGGGATGGTTCATCACCTCTCCCACCCCACCACGCCCCGGGGGACAGGGCGCGTAGGGGGCTTCGGCCCTCCTGATCGCCCTACCACCTTAAATCACGGCGAGTCAAGCTCGCCGTACATCTATTTCTATTTCTATTTCTATTTCAGAAAGACGACAAGGTGGCCCCATCGGGAACAGGGATCCGGAATGGGACAAGGGGCGAAGGCCCCACCTAGTCCGTCACCCAGGGCTGCAGGCCGCCCCCACCCATTGGGCGTTGCTTGCGTAGGCACCCACCATCCTCTCAACCACAGCGCTACGTGCCGGCACTCGTCTGGGGTGCTACCCCTTGTCCCTTCACCTGGACATGGCCGGCGCACACTTGAATGCAGAGATATGGCGGCTCTCAGGCGCTCAATGCGGCTTACACGGAGCTGCAGGCGGGCCGAGGACATCCCAGGCTCACGACAAAGTGCGGTCGTGTGCTCTTGCGCCGCACCCCGCCAATAGCCACGTCTGGCTACTGGCCCACACCACAGCTTGTCCAGCTCACCCGCCAGCCCATCCCACCGGCTCATGGGAACAGCACGCATGGCGCTGTGGCCGCGTCGCTTCGGAGACCGACCTCCCCTTGCGCGCACAGGCAGCCTCGCCGCCTCATCCTTGCGTCGCTAGCCGCACTGCCACCTCTCTGCCGCCGCGCTGCTGCCACCGCCACCCGCTGCACGGCGCAGTGCCACAGCAAGCACCCCAGGGACCCAGTCCTCGCCCGGGGCGCTCACCGCGCGCCGCCCCAAACGCCGCCGCGCCAGGCACTCTCAGCGCCACGCTGCTGCTCCTCTCACTGCTGTGGTGCCATACATGCGCCTGCGCCAGGCAGTGGCGCCTCGGTAGCTGCCTAACCCATCGTGCCCCGAATGGCACCAGCACGCCCCGCGCTGCACCGCTGGGCCACCGCGGATACGCCTGCGCCTCCTGGCCCAGGAGCATGCGGCGCTCGGCCCCGTATCGGAGGTCCCTCCCGCCTGCGTGCTGGCAGCCCGCCTCGTCAGCCGCACTCCCGCTGTGCACTCCCCATTCTCGGTACATCTCCATTCCACGCTACTGCTCCGCCTCCGGCTCCGCGGGCATGCGGCGCCACCCCAGGTCCGCGGGCCGCTCCCACGTGCTTTCGCGCGTCACCTGCGGCGTGGTGCCAGGGCAGACCGTAAGGCCCCAGGCCCACAGGCGCAGCAGGGCAGCCTCTGCCGGTGCGGCGGGGCCCCAGCTGCGCCACGGCAGCAATAAGACATGCGGCACTGGGTTCCTGCCGGCGTTCAAGTCCCCACGTGCAGCCCCGCCCGCATCGTGCTGGTGCATGGCCCAAGTCAGCCCACATCATGGATTGTGTGCGTGGGGTAACACGCCAGGGCCATGCCGCTGCCCCTACCTGGTTGAAGAAAAAGTACCGCTGGGCGGAGCGCGCCTGGCGGCAACAAGGATGGCGGACGCACGAGGCGAGAGAGGCCGTGAACCGTGTGGTGCGTGTCACGGGCGCCGCGCAACAGCCCGTGGGCGTGGCCCGCCGGCCTGCACGGCGTCAGCCCCGCACCAGCGCCGCGGCTGCGCGGGTGCACCCTGCGCGCCACTGGAACTCACCTCCTGCTGCTCCTGGCCCTGCGGCTGTGAGGCCTTCACCTCAATCCACGCGAACTCCAGCCGCTGTGGGTCCTCATGCAGGCGAGTGCCATCGGGTCCCAGCCAGTACCTGTGCCCAGGGCCAAGCAGCACGAGGACCGAGCTGCATGGGTGGCCGGCGCAGCTGTCGTGCTGGCAAACCCGGACAAGCCGCCGGGCAATTCACACAGCCATCGTGGTACCGTACCTGTCACCATTCGCGTCCTCGTACGGGACGGACCCGGGGTCGTCTAGCTGCACCGCACCGGTGACCTGGGATGGGAGGCAGGGACTGGAGTTGCAACCGCCATGCCGTGTGGACAGCCCCCTCGACCGTCAATCAGCCGGCTACGACCCTGATCTGCTGCACCTCGTTGTAGAAGTACCACGAGCGGCCCGCGGGCTCTGCGATGCCGGTCGCTTCTGACTCTGTTTGGCTGTCGCTGTCGCTAAGCGTGGTTGTGGCAGCTTGAGCTGTTTCTGCGATACAGCTAGTGGGCAGCAGGAGGGCGAGGAGGAAGGCCAGTGGAATGGGCATAGCGGTCGTGTATGCAACATCACCGAGCGCGCAACCTATGAAGCTACGTTCAATTGTGTTAAATGTGTGTCCCAATTATGCGCGGCTGCTCTGCGCACTGCTGTCCGCTGGGCCCGAACTTCCCATGCGACCCCGTACTCTCGGGACCGATTCTGTTACTTGTCGCTTCTCATTATGCGCATTAGATAGAACATCAATAGAAGTACATTGAAGCGGCTGCGGCCCGAAACCCCGACGTTGCCCCAACGCAAAACAAACCACCCCTGAATGGCCACCGAGCTGCTGTCAAGCTTGTTTACGCTCTTTGTGTCGCAGTCACCGGGGCCCACCTCGCCCCGCCCAACTTCGCCAACGAGCCCTCGCCACCCCGGCTCGCCCCCGCCAAGTGCCGGCGCCTATGCCCGCACCGCACCCCAGCCGGCGGGCCCGCCTCCCCCGGAGCTTACCGCGGATGCGCTAGAGCAGGTGCTCCTTCGGCTCGACACTGACACCCTGGCTCTGACGGCGCCGCTGGTCTGCCGAACTTGGCGCACGGCCGCCAATGCTCACACCATCTGGCGCCACCACCTCTCCCCGCAGCTTCTGGTGCGCCCCGCCAACCCCCCGCCATGCCGCGCCTGCTCCACTGTACATGTAGTTGCACTTGCCGCTTACCACCCGCGACGGCAACGACGGCCCGCGGCCTCCTGCACGCCGCGGCCCCTTGACTTCCTGGTCCCCAAGCTGACGCCCGCTCCTCCGCGGCCCTCGCAGGCGCTGCTGGGGCCCTTGGCGGCTCTAGGCCCCGCAGTGTCGCCCGCCCGGCTCTTCATGGCGGTCAAGGGCCGCAACCTGCTGCGCAACCCCGTGAGCTTGGGACTGTGTGTACACGTATCTGTCACGTTCTGTTCCTATTTTTGCGCATGGGCTTCTTAACGACCTGAGCACCCTGTGGGAACCCGTCATCAGCCCGGTGCTGCCCTGGCTGCGCGGAGAAAGGGGGACTTGTGCCGCTCGACACTGCGACCTCAACTCGCGCAGTTGCACGTGCATCCAATCACATCAGAGGCTGCTGTGCTTGCTTGCAGTCTGGCTAGGGTGGGCTGGCGGCAGGAAGCTGCTTCGGGCGCCGTGCGCCTAAACTTGCAGGAACACGCCCGCCGTGCCCTGCGCCTGCAGAGCTTCCGGCGCGACGCCAACTGCCAGCCGCCCCTGGGCCGGCCCGCCAGCAGCCGCAGCCGCTGGCAGCGCAACGCCTGGGTAGGCCCTGCCGAGCGCCCTGGCCCCGCCCTGTACTGCTGTGCCGCCCTCTGCCCAGGCCTTACGAGTCCTGTACCTAACGGATGTCCAGCGCCGCCTCCCCACTCCCCGCCGGCGCCACCACCGCAGGTGACCACGACAGCCATGGGTAGCGGCGTCGCCTGGGAGCTGCCGCCGGCCGGCATCCGCGCGTACGGCGGCGCGGGCGCGGGCGCGCCGCCGCTGCCGGCGCCCTACCCCGGCAGCACCCTGAGGCCGGTGGCGCGGGCAGCGGCGACGCCGCTGCAGAGCCTGGTGGGCAATGGCAGCGGCGGCTTTGGCAACGGCGGCGCGCGCGGTCCGGAAGAGGGCGGGCTTGGCTGCCTGGCCACTGGCGATGGGTGGTGCGAGGTGGTGCAGGTGGGGCTGGGCAGCAAGCAGAGAGTGTACTGTGTGGTAGTTGCTAAACTCCGAAGCTGCGCGCCGTGCCAGCTCCGATGCTAGCGCATGCGCGACTGGGCGAGTGCTCGGCTTCCCGCCTTCCTATGCGCCGAACCCCTTCACGCGTTCTTCCCCTCGCCTTCCCCGCCCGCCCACGCCCTCGCCGCCGCCAGGTGGTAGACCTGCAGTGGGAGCTGCAGTCCCGCGGCCTGACTGCTGCCCAGGCGGGCCACTTGCTGGACGCGGGGCTGAGCCTGCGCTTCGCAGTGCACGTGGGCAGCAGGTGCGCGAAGGGGAGCCGGTGGGGCGGGAGCCGGCGGGGCGCGCGGGGGCCCGCAGTCGTGTTTCGGCAGCTGTCGTTCGCGGCTGTGGCTGCGGTCGTACCATGTCGTGTCCGTTGATCGACATGCTTCTTCCGGCCACAGCGGGCGTGCTGTGGCCCCCTCTGCGTGTGCGTGTGAGCGTGCCAACGTGCCCGCTCCTGCGGCCCTGCTGTTTTTGTGTCTCTGGTCCGTGCCGCAAGCCCTCGCATGTTAAGATAATTCTACCAATGCTCCGACAGTTTAACCATATAGGTTGTATCGACGCTTGCGACTGAGACCCGAGCGCTGCGTGCCTCTCGCAGGTGGGACACGCTGGGCGAGTACAGCGCCGGCGTCATGCTGGATGAGGGCAACGGCAACGCCAATGGATACGGTCAGGGGCCGCAACCCCAACACACCCACCACCATCCGCACCATCACCACAACCACCACAACCACCACGGCCACCACGGCCACCACGGCCACCACGGCCACCACGGCCACCACGGCCACCACGCGGCGCCCGACGACGACGACATCATACCCTCGCTGCAGGTAAGTGGCGGCACAGCGTGGATGGCAACGAGGGCAGCGCGCGAGGACACCGCACAGCGGCACATGTCGTGGGGTGCAGGAGAGAAGGGGCGGGGGCTCCAGCGCAGAGAAGGTTTGGCCCTGACCTCGGGCGCCTCCTAGCCCGCAACCTCGCTCCTGCAGGGGCGTGTCGCATGGCCTCCGCTTGCGCTCTGGCTGGTGCAACCGCCGCCACGCAACCCACGTTCGCGCGCCCTGGCACGCGACCCCCATGCATCGCGCCGCCGCCGCAGTGCTTTGTGTCGAGACCGCACCGGCACCACTTCTTCTCGGGCCGCGCCGCCGAGGCGCCCAGCGACGCGTGGCAGCGCTTCGAGCACACAGTGGCGGGCTGCCCACGCGGCTTCCGGAGAGCCATCCTTGTTCTGCGCGGCCGGCGGGCGCCCAGCTCCCTCATCGCCGTGTCGCCCATGCCGCGGTACTGCGGCGCCAAGTTCACGGCAGCGGAGCTGGCGTTCGTGTGAGGGTGGCATGATCGTGAGGAGGATGTGAGTGTGGGGTCCGCGCAGGGGTGTGGGTTGCAGCGAACGCCGCATGAGGTCAGGTGTGCCTGCGTTACGTCCACCGAGTACCGGTAGGGGTGTCAATTTGCGTGGACTTCCGGCGGTGGGCGGAGGGCTGGATGCCTGGATCGGCGTGGCAGTGGTCAGCATGCGTACGGCAGGCGCCGCTGTGGCGAAGGCAGCTTGGGACGTTGGGAGGACAGGAGTACGCAAATGGTGCAGACGGGTACTGGCTGCAAGCCATGGGCGAATCCTGGGGGGCCGTGTCAATCATAGTGTCCCCGACCTGCACATGGGAGGCCGCGTGTCGCATGCTGCGGTGCTGCGGGAGCCCATGCGCGGCAGGCGTGATGAGCAGCGAGGGTGCGCCCAGGAGGCCTCCTGGGTGCGCCAATAAGACAAGGCAAGGATGCGAGCCGGCAGGCGGTGTGACATGGGGGCGGCAAGGGGAGGCGCGCATGGGCTTTGCTTGGACTAACGATGCCAGAGACAGGAGGCCTCCTGGCCAGAGAATGTGATTGAATGCGGACAAGGTGCGGAGAGCTGTCGTGGCGTTGGTTGCGGGGGCGAAGCCCAACCCGTCGCCGCGCGCAACCGGAAGCAAACTGTTAGATGGGACAGGGAGCGCAGATAGGGTTACGCCGGTAGGACCAGGGAGGGGACGCGGCCAGGAACATGGCATGTTGAGGACAGGGGCGGAGGTGCGGAGGGGGCGTGGGGGTCTGCGGGCTGGCGCAGAGCTGGAGCTGAGCTGGCGGCACGGCGGGAAGCAGCTGTGCGTGTCGATGCTGCTGGGCTGCGGGGTCTGGGCTGCCCCCCAAGATGCGCCGTAGAGTGAGGCCGGCACGTGGGCTCGATGGTGCCGTACCCTTGGCCCTCAACTCGCCCTGCCGCGATGCCGCTGAGGGTTGGCTGCCTGCCGGAACTCGGCTCCGCCCGCCGCACGTCAGGGGCGTGCGGAACAGCGGGATGCTGCTGTGCAAGTCAGCATAGCGAGCGAGCCATGGTGGGGGCTCCACAACACGCGTTACACGCACCATGGCAGCACGCCGACATAGCGCGCCAACACGGCAGCACGCCTTGACACGCCGTCAGGCGCGCGCTCACCCCTGTGCCGTGCCCACTTCCCAACCCCGTCCTTGCGCTCCCGGCCCAGCCTGCGCGCCCTACAGCACGCCAGCAGCTCTCCAGTGATAAGCCTCGCGAACAACCCGCGCTCTGATGCCGACTCCACGACATAACCGAGGTCACGCCGCTATGGTTCAGTGGTGGTGGGCCTTGCCGTGCAGCTTGTGCATCAGCGCCTCGTACTCGGGCTCCACATCCGTCTGGCCCGGGACCTGCAGCACGAGGATTCACGAAATCATCACTTTGCAGCTCAAGCTCACTGGTTTCGCAACGTCACGCTTTCGGGCAATATATTACCTTCGGCATGCGGGTGGGGTGGCGCGACGGCGCTTGGAGATAGTTGATGGGCGTGGCGTTGTATTCGGCGGTCGAGACCTCCTTCATGCCGGGCCGCACTGGGATTCCATAGATGTTCAGATACAGAAGACCACCGACCTGCGCGAAGGGCCTCTCCTGAACATTCAGCCATTCAGTGCAGTCGGCATGCGTTCTTTGCGCACCAGGGCGGAGATCCCAGTTGGGAAGCTGAAGTTGGCACGGGTGAAGTAGGCGGAGTAGGACATCTTTGCGCGTGTGAGTCGGGGGTGGACTGGCCGCGGGGCTTGTTTGGCGGTGGGTATGGGGTCGTGCCGTGTCGCATGCGGGGTCGTGCCGCGCACTAAGCCCTTGCAGCACACCATCTTCGCTGCGCAAGGACAAATACATACCTAGGATACGTGCGGCTACACGAACAGTGCTTCCGTGAAGGTGTTGCCAGCTGCTCTCTTGTCCATCTGCATACCAAGGCCCGCGCCCTGCAGCAGCTACCATCTGCGATCCCATGCTCTCATTCCAGGCGATGTAGGCCGGCATTCATGTAGTTCACCAGCGCGTTGTACCCTGCGTAAACAAGCGTCATGGACTCGACTACCACCACTGCTCCTATGCTACTGGATAGCACCAGACCAATCACGAACGGGCGAGGAGGCAGCGTCTGCGGGCCGATGGACGATGCCGGCACTTCCACGGCGTCGTCAGACGTCTCCAGCGGACTTAACAACGGCTCTCTCTCGGACTACAAGGTCGGTGAAGTTACCGAGGGCGGGTGTGGCCTGGGATAGGGGTGCCGTTGGGACACACTTGGTGCCAACCCCGCGGCCCCACAGCTCGACCGGCTCCTGGGCCGCGGCAAATACTCGCAAGTCTTCCTGGCGACAGACATCCACACAGGGCAGATGGTGGCCATTAAGCGGGTGAGGCCGGTGCCAGCCAACGACAGCCCCAGGCGCGTGGCAGCGCTGTCCGGGCTGGACCTGAGCATCTGTCTGCCAGCCTGTAGGCCCTGCTCCAAGGGCACAAGGGTTCACACCAGAAGCATGGCCCCTACGTCACCAGCTGCCGGCTTGCCGGCCTCAGGCCACGCCACGGGACCATCCCAGTCTCGGCATCCCCGCTCGGGGACACCCGACATCGTAGCCCGTGTGCCGGCTGCCGGGCCGCCGAGGGCTGACGGGCACGGCTGCCCTTCTGCACCGCGCTCCGTCTTCATGCGGCGCGCCACAGGTGGAGATCTTCGACATGATGGACCCCGCCAGCCGCCAGGCGTGCGTGAAGGAAGTCAAGATCCTGCAGAACGTGGAGCACCCAAACATAGGCAAGGCCCGGGGCCCTGTGGGCTTGGCCCTGGGCTCTGTCGCAGCTGGCCGCTGATTCGCATTCCTATCTCCCTCCGTTGCGTGGGACGGAGCGTCGTGATTGTGCTGGGCCCGCGGACGTGCCAGGAACGCGGGATGGTCGTGCGTCGTTCCTCTGGAACTCACCCCCTTGCCCGACCAGCGCCCCGGCGAGCTGCTGCACTACCAGGGTGCACCCGCACCAACTCGCCCACCCCTACCCCCTCCATGGCCTCCCAGGCAGGCTGGTGCCCGTATCCCGCCACGCTCCGTTGTCCTCCAAGGCCTCCCTGTCCCACGGCCTCCCTGCCCCACGCTCGGTCCCCGCCCCCGCAGTCAAGTGCTTCCGCTCCTTCCTGGCGGACAACGAGCTGGTCATTGTGCTGGAGTGGGCGGAGGCTGGGGACCTGGGGCAGGCCATCAAGGAGCGCGCGGACGCGGGGCAGCCGTTTAGCGTGGAGCAGGTGTGGGTGCAGTTCCAGCAGGTGAGGGGCGGCGGGGGCAGGCAGGGAGGGGGTGGCGGGGAGGAAGGGGAGGGGGTAGGACAGCGGCATGGTGGGCAGGCGGGGCGTGAGGGGCTGGTGGAGCGTGGGCAGCGGGAGGAGGGCAGGAGGTGGGGGCGCCGAGGAGGGACCAGGGCAAGGGAACGGGGCGCAAGCGTGGGGTAGAGGGCAGGCGATCCGGCGGGGCGAGGCGTGTGGAGACGGGGAGTGGGCGTAGGGTCGACGATCGAGGGCACGGGCAATGTGGAATGGGGTCGGGCCCGGAAGCCCACTCGCAGGCTAGGCCGAGAGGCTCGGGTCGACACACCCGGGCGCACACAGCGGCCCCCGGCAGCTAGCGAGGGATGCGCCACTGGTGCCGCCCCTCGCCGTCCTTGGGTCCGGTCCGGCCTGTGCCCTGCGCCCCTGGTGTGGGGCGCGTGGGCGTAGCTGGGGCGCACGGGCCCGTGACACCTCCCCCGCCCCCGACACGCCTCCCCGTCGCCGGCCCCTGCCTCCTTCCGCCGCCGCCCCAACCGACCAGGTGTGCAACGCGCTGCAGCACATGCACGACCGGCGCATGATGCACCGCGACCTCAAGCCCAGCAACATCTTCGTCACGGCCTCGGGCGACCTCAAGCTGGGGGACCTGGGGCTGAGCAGGTACTTCAGCAGCAGGACGCTGCAGGTGAGCGAGCGGCTGGGCGGGGGCGCGGGGCGGCTGGCCCCGCGTGGCCGTTGACCTGGAGGGGTGGGCACGTCGGGATTATGGGGAAGGGCAGGGCGTTGCTGGGGAGCGCGCGCTGGCGGCTGGCGGCTGGCGCAAAGAGTCAGCGAGCGGTGTGCTGCACCAATGTGTGAGCATAGTTGTGGTGCACCAATGTGCGAAGCGCGCGGCGAAGCACTCGCTTGTGTGCGCAGCGGGTCGTGACCGTAGCTGAGCCGCCTGACCTCTCGCGGCCCCTCCGTTCCCCGTGCAGGCCCAAACGACGGTGGGGACGCCCTATTACATGTCACCGGTGCGTGGGAGAGGGGCGGGCCTCCTGATCGTTCTCAGTGCGACGCATTATAGGCTGGGGTAACTAGTCAGGCGTGTCTTCGTGGTGCCTGACACTGCATCATTGGCTAATAGGCTATGTACGAGACCTCATCATTGTATAACCACGATATGCATAATGATAACTCCTGCTGTCGCTAGTGCGTGGCGCCGATCGGAGGAAGGGGCCGCCGAGTGACGGGCTCTGCAGCCGCGCGCGCAAGGTGGTGGGCTGCTACAGGATCGCACCAGGGCCGGCATCGGCACCGGCCACGCGCCAGAGGGCGGGCTTGTGTCGAGCAACGCCCTCGGCGCGCCCTGCGCCGCGAGTGAAACCTGGCTCTTCTGCCAGTGCCCGGCAGTCCCCTTGCCTGCGGCTTCCTTCCTCAGCCCTCTCGCCGCAGTTCCTGCTCACGGATCGTTGCCGCCCCACGCAGGAGGTGGTGCGTGGCCAGCCGTACGACTTCAGCTCCGACATCTGGAGCCTGGGCTGCCTGCTGTACGAGCTGGTGGCGTTGCGGAACCCCTTCTACAAGGTACGGCAGGGTGTGCTGCGGCACTGGGGCACTGCCACCGCCACCTGCCCAACGCCCACCCTCTCTGCCCTCGCCTCCCCTGCCTCGGCGGCCTGCGCAGGAGAACCAGAGCCTGTACGTGCTGGGCAAGTCCATCCAGAACTGCCAGTACGAGCCGCTGCCGGACACGGTGCCCGACGAGCTGCGGCAGCTGGTGACCAGCATGCTGCAGCCGCAGCCGCCCTCGCGGCCCACCATCGGCCAGGTGCGAGGCGAGAGCCCGCCGCTGCAAGGCGCAGGGCAGGGGGGACCGGGGCCAGCCCTCGCATCGGGTATTGATTTTACGATCCGTCTACACTTCACATTTCGAAAGACTACATCGGCTCAACCGACTAGGGCGCACTGGCGGGGTCGCGGCTGGGCCATCGGGGCTTGGCGGGCCACGGCTTTTTGATGCCGATAGTTGTGCTGGGGCCTTCAAGGCATTCGGCGATGAGCAATGTGGACGGGGGCATGGGCGTGGGGTGTGGGCCGGAATGTGGACCGAACGACCGGCGTGCTGCCCGTTGACCGCCATGCCGCAGGTCACGGACTACGTGAACGGCTTCATGGCGCAGCATTTCGCGCCGCACGCGGCACAGCACGTGCCGCCGCAGCAGCAGCACGCGCCGCACGCGTCCGCCTCGGCGGGCGGCGCGCCGCCGGCCGCGCCTGGCGGCGGCCATGGGCCGGCCGTGCCCCGGACCAGCTCGGGGATGGGTGGCGGCGCGGTGGGCATGGACCTTGGGTTTGGAGTCACGGGCTCGAGCATCCGGCTGGCTGGGAGAGGGCTCAACTCCACGCTTCCGCGGTAGCATCGGCAGCGCTGCGGCCGTTGCGTGTCGTGTGGACGCGGGGTCTGGCGTTGGCGCTGAAGGGCCGGGTGGGCTGACGCGGCATAACCGCAATGGAACCGCAACGGAGGAGCGAGGTCTGGGCTTGGGTGGCAGCGGCGGCGGTAGGGGCAGGCGGCTTCGCTGTCCGCTACGCAACATGCGGGCTTGCGCATGGATCGTCGGGCAGGCGCGTGCCGGTGGGTGGGGAGGGTGAATGCATGTGCAGGTTTGTTTTGTGTGTGTTTGTGTGTGTGTGTTTTCTCTGCTGTGGCAAGTGGCATACATGCGAGTGCAGCTGTGGTGAGCCGGGGGCCGGAAGGCGCGCGCGTTCAAACGCGCAGCGAGGACGGGGACGCAGGCGCAAGCTGCGTTGCGTGACGACAAGGCGTCACGCTGCCGGTAGCGGGTGCGCACGACGAAGGGCGTGGTGGTGGCTCTGGCCTTCTTTGCGCGACTGCGCTGCCCACAGGGGCATCTTAACATCGTGCATCATGCCAGTCGGCTGTAGGTAGGATGAGCGCTCCTCCGCCGGTGCAGAAGTGAATGAGTCATACTGGCGCGCTGAGATGCTGATTTGAGAGCGGCGCGGGACGATTAGCGGGGTCGGAGAGGGCAAACGAGCGGCACTTGGACTAGCTGCACACGCTGCGCCGGCAGCTGGGCTGGTGTCACAGTGTCCTCAAGACGCGGTGCGCCGCCTGCGCGCCTTGCACAAGCGCTGCTCGGACAGAGTCTGCATTCGCGGCTCGCTGTGCGTGCACCCGCGAATGCCGCCATGTAAGGATGGACCGAGGCGATCGCTGCGCTGTTCGAGGCCGTTGCATGTGTTCCATTGCCCTGCCAGCATCGAGCATCGATCGCCCTGCCAGCATCACAAATAGACAGCGTCCCTCAAGCAAGCTTGCGCACCAGCACTTCAGGAATCCGCCCGCAACGCACATCCACTCATTTCCACCCTACTCAGCGCCGGCCCTCGACGCGCCCGTCGCTGGCTCCAACCCCAACACAACGACCTACGCCTACCTACGCCTGTGTGGCGGGCGCGGACACAGCCGCCGGCGCCCCACCCGCCGCAGCTGCTGCGGCCGGCGTCCCGGCGCCGGCGTCATCGCCCGCCGAGGCCGCGGCCGCAGCGGACGCCGCGCCTGGCCGCACCCACACGTTAGGCGGCGGGGGCCCAAGACCACGCCACGCAGTCGGCTGCTGCATGGATGCCTGCGCTGCGCCCCGCCCACCGCCCCGTCCGGGGAACGGAGGTCGCGGCCCAGCCGGCCCGCCCGGCGCTGACGGACCCGCCGCCGCCGCCGCCGCCGGCGGCGGCTCCGCTGGCCTAGCCGCCTTGCCCGGCGCCGGCGCCGCCGGCTTTACGCCGGCCGCGCCGCCGGGCCCTGGCCCAGCGCCGGGCTTGCCGCCGCCAGGGGGCATGAACGGCGCAGCGCCGGGGTTCAGCCGGCCGCCCGCTTGGCCGCCGCCGCCTCCACTGGCGCCGCCCATGGGGCCTCCCGGCCGCTGCCGGTTCATGCCCTGCCCCATGCCACCCAGTTGCCCCGCCATCATGCCCATCGGCACGGCCGGCCCCTGGCCCATGCCCATCGCTGGGCCCATCCCCACCCCCGGGCCCATGCCCATGCCCATGCCCATGCCCATGCCGGGTCCCATGCCCATGCCAGGCCCCATCCTGCCGGGCCCCTGCGGCACGGCCGGGCCCAGTCCCTGCAGGCCTTGCATGCCGAGGCCCTGCAGCAGCAGCAGCGCCTTGAGCGTGACGCTGACGGGCATGCCCATGAGCAGCGAGCGGTCCAGCGCCGCCGCCGCCTGCGTGGCGGCCTCAGAGCCCATCTCCACCACCGCCGTGCCGGGGCCGCCGAGCGGGTTGCGCGCAATGCTGACCGCGTTGACGCGGCCCGCCACGCTGCGTGGGGCAGGGCGAAGCGGCGCAGGGGCACAGGCGTCTCAGGGTGCGGCAGCGGGGCAACACAGGACACGGCCGCGACTGATGCAGCCCGGCCGCAAGTGTCCTGGAAACAGGAGCACTGCCCCAGTCCCCAGGCGCTCACCGGAAGTGCGCCGCAATGTGTTCCTTGTTGGCCATGGGGTGCACGTTCTCCACAATGACGCTGCGCATCTCCGTCTCAATCTGCGCCGCCGCCGCCAGCCCCATCACGTCCACCACCGCCGCTGCCTGCGCCTTCTGCGCCGCCGCCGCCGCCGCCGCCGAGGGTCGGCCGCCGGGCCCGGGGCCCGGCCGATCCTGCTGCCGCGGCGGCGAGCCGGAGCCACCCTCCAGCACGACATCGCCCATGGAAGCCAAGGCTGCGGCTGAGGACATCGGCACGCCGCCGCGGGCGGAGGTGCCACGTGTGGGGCCCGACAGGCGCCCCGCCATACCGGCACCCTGCCGGGCTCCGGCGGCGGAAGTTGCCGCCGCCGGTGTCGCAGCGGGCGCCGGCGCGGCGGCAGCGGGCGCCGCCTCGGCAGCCTTGGCCGCCGCCACCTGCGCCAGCATCTCCTTCATCTGCTTCAACTCGTCCCTCAGCGCAGCAACGGATTCCTTATCGTCCTCGCCGGTCCCTGTGGCGCTGCCAGCGGCGGCGGTGGCGGCGGCGGCAGCGGGCGGGCGGGCGCCCTGTGCCGCTGCAGGGGCAGCACGGGCGGCCGGCGGGCCGCGGGCCTGCTTGGGCGGCGACCCAAGCACGCCCGCATGCGGGTCGTCGCCGGCGCGGTCCGCGCCGTCGAGGCCGCGCTTCCGACCGGGTGCCTCGGGTGGCGGCGGCTTGAAGCCATCTGCGCGGCGAAAGGGGGGGCACTCCGTCATGCAACACAGCAACGCAGCCGCCTACGCAGCGCGCACGGCCCCGGCCGCCCACGCAGCTGTGCCAACGCACCCACACGCACAGGGCCCCAGGCTCACTAGCCCTATCACGACCCCGCGGGTCTCGGAGGAGCCTCGGCTACGCCGCTTGCCCTTGGAGACCTGATGCGGTGATGAGTACGACTTGGCACGATTGGGAATGCTCCCCCGGATTTTCAAGGACCGTCAACGGCGCGCCGGACACCGCGAGAACTGCGGTGCTTTACCAACCTCTGAGCCCTATCTCCGCCCAACCGGGTGGCCTCACCTCCGAGCCGGGCATGCACCGGCAAACGCGCCTCCGCGGCGTTGCCGCTGCCGGCCCGCGGCAGCTCGGCGCTGCCCTCACGCGCGCGCCGGTCCGCAGCGCCCGATTTGGACGCCGGCGCCGCGCCCGCTATTTCGATGCCTTTGGCCGCGCTGACGAACAAGCGGGCAAAGCCCGCAACGCCGTGCGGGGCGCGGGGCGCGCGGCGCGGCGAGCGCGACCGTGAGCGGCTCCGCGAGCGACGCCCTGGCGAGCCGCGGCGGCGTTCCCGGTCCCGGTCTCGGTCCCGCTGGCGTTCCCTCTCGCGCTCCCGCTCCCGCTCGCGTTCCCGCTCCGCCTCCCGCTCGTGCCCGCGCCGCGCGGCCGCGTCGCCGTCCCGGTCCCGCTCCTGCAGCCGGCCGCCGTCCGGCTCGGGCGACTTCCAGCGCTGGGCGGGCCGCTCGCTGCCGTCGCGCTCCTCCCCGCGCTCCGGCACGCGCTCCCGATCCCGGCCGCCGTCCCGCTCCCGCCCGCGCTGCGCCGGCTCGCGTTCCCGCTGCATGTCCGACAGGGACCGGCTCAGCAGCGAGGCCTTGCCGCCGGCCGGCTGCTGCTTTTGTTTGGCGTCGCCCTCACTCGGGCCATCCGTCGGCTTCAGCTTATTAAACTGGTCCCAGTCGACGCAGACGGAGGATTTGAGGCGGCGGCGGTCGCCAGGCGGCGCAAACGCCGGCGGACCGGGCTGCGCCGCGGCTGCTGGTGCCGCTGCGCTCTGGGGCACCGGCTGTCGGGGCGCTGGCCCGGCCCCCGACGCCGCCAACGCTTCCCCCCGGCCCTTGCCCGCAGCGGCGGGGCGCGTAGGCTCCGCGAAGACGGGTACGGGGATGCGCTCTCGCGGGCGACCCTGACGGCCAGAGCCTCCGGCGTCAGCCGAGGGTCCCGGCGGCTCGCTTGCGGGCTCCCTGCGCGCCTCGGTTTGCTGCGCCTGCTTGGAGTCCGACTGCCGGGCCTGCTCCTGCTCCTGCTGCTGCTGCTGTTGTTGCTGCTGTTGCTCAGCCTGCTGCGCGACCGCCGCATTGTGCGCGGCCTCCTCCGCAGCGTACTGCTCCGCATACTCGTCCTCCAGGTCCGACCCCTCAAGCTGCTGAGCCTCCAGGTCCTCGAGCCGGAGCTCGTCCTACCGGAAGCGGGGGCGCAACAATTATTGTGGCGCTATAGGAAGGTTGTTTGTGATATAGCGAGGGATGGGCGGGATAGGAGTTGCGCACCTCGGTGAGCTGGGACTTTGCGGGGGTTGGAGTTGGAGCCGGCTTGGCTGCCGCGGCTTTGGCCGCAGCAGCAGCCCCGGCCGACGCAGAAGGTTTGGAACTGCAGTGAAAACCGCAGTGCGTGTCAGAACAAGCGATGTGAGGCGACTAAGCCTGGTCGATCTGCAGATTAACCTGGCCGCTTCGCACCTCTCCGGCGTGCTCTTAGTCTGGTAGTCATTCGCATGGAGACGGAGGTGCTTGTACAACCTATGGGCAGTGAGCGAGCTTGATTGGGGAGAACGACCGCCGCGAGCCTTGCAGAACACAAAACTGACCAGTCAAGTAGCTGCACCGAGACGTCCTCCTGCAGGATGGCCTTCAGCTGACTGTGAACCTTCTTCCGCTCGTAGCCTTTGCTTAGCATTGCCGTCAGGTACTTGGCCACTGTCGCGTCCGCTGCAGGGTCCCATATCTCCTTCAATTGACCGTGCACGCGGGTCTCTAGGAGGTCGCATTCTTTGGTCCCCTGCTTGATAGTGAAGCCCGAGTTTGCGGGCGGCATCCTGCCCCTGGGTCGCTTGAGCTAGACCAGCATCTATGATGTGTAGCTGAGTGCTGGTGGTGGCCGAGTGTATGAGTCAGTTGTGCCCGGGAAGGGTGTGACGTTAACCTGTCGGTGCCATTCGTGGCATTTGCGTGCCCGCCCCGCCCGGCCCCGCCCGTCTGGCCCATAGCCCCTAGCGGTGTGCCGGCTCTTGCCCCTTGCGTCCCCGTTGAGCTTGTATCACGAGCACGACGATCACGGCAGGAGATGCGTTAAAACATGCAAGTGCTGGTGCAGGCCCGACAGGGAAGATAACGTGCTGCTGATGCATAGGATCCCCTTCCGACACTTCCCAGTCCGCCCGCCGCCGCTCGGCGTGTCGGCCCAATGCCCCGAATCAGGTTCCTTGCCCCGCCATGAGGCACCAGCCATTGCTAGGAGTCCACTGACTCTTCGCCTGGACGCACATGTCTCAGCGCAGGCGGTCGTTGTGGGGCAAGTCATAGTGCTTAGTCGAGTAGAGTACGTGACGGCATTATGATAAACTAGAACGAAGGCATTGTGTAGGCATTACACCAGGCCCCTAGCAAGGCACGCGCCATGGCGACGTGCCGCTTGCCGTGCCGGAAACCCTTATCGTGGCCGGTGCCAGCAGGCCCCTTGTGCCCAGCGCCTGCGGCCTCGGCGCGGTACATGCTGTCAACACCACCCTGACCGCCCAATCCGGATGACCCACGCCGCTGCAGAGCTGCCATTCAGTCCCATCCAGCATCCTGTTAACAGCTCATGTCCACAATCATCCAAGCCGGCGCACACGCCACCGCAGCCACACACACCAGCAACCCCTTAGCCCCATGCAGGTTGCTCCATCCTCTTATGGTTACCCTGACTTCGACAAACAAACAAACCCAACTGCGCCCTGCCTTGTCCCGGCAAACAGGTGTCCGTGCGCCTGCGTTCACCTCACGCAGCCCTCAATCCTGTTACGTCCACACAACCGCCACCTACCGTCCTCACCATAATCTGGATGTTTGACGCCAACATGCACAGCCTGGTGCGCCTGGCCCGACCCACTCATACCAGGAACCACATCACTACTATCGGTAACGCACGTCACTCGCTGCTGCTGCCCAAGTGCTGTCACACACGAATACTCTCACACCTCTGCCACGATCGAGGCGGCCCTTGGGGCCGGCCCCGCAGCGCACAATGCGTGTGCACGCACAAGCGCAGCGCGCACCGTCCACAAGTCCATACACGGACGCATGTCCACACACGGACGCACGTCCACACACGGATGAATGGCAGCTGCAGCCACACATTCCCCTCGAGCAGCACCAGACAACACTCCAATGCTTCCTTCCGCAGAGCCTCTGCGGAGCCTCGACACCCGCACATCACGAGGCACAACACTCGAATGCTTCGTTCGGCAGACAGTACCCATGTCCGCACGGCACGCAGCTCACCCAGCATGCGCACCAATCCGATGTGGTTGGGGTTCACACGCCACGCGCAAAACTGCACAGCAAGTCGATGCGCAGAGGAACAGCACGGCAACAAGGCGCGGCGGGACACAGCCCGCCGCAAAGAAGGGACAACGGCTACGCTCCGCTGCTGCGCAGAAGAAGACACTCGGGACCACGCGGCAGGTCGCCAACAGCGCCGCATGCCGCTCAGAGGGACGACCGCGCCACCCAGCCGCCGCCGGTGTGCCGCCGCCGCCGCAGCGCCGCTAGCCGCGACACCGTAAGCGCCGCCGCCACCGGCCGGCTTCCACGCTCCGCCGCCGCCCGGACAGACCGCTCCGCCGCCGCCCCAGCCCGCTCCGCGCCTCCCTGCGATTTGACGCCGCCGCCGCCAGTGACCACCGTCACCGCGTCCACGTCCACCACATCCGACGCCGGCGCCAGCGAGTCGGCCGAAGAGCTGGCGAGCATCTCGCCCGCCCGCACCACCTCGCCCTCCCAGTCCAGCCGGCTCACCACGGCCCACTGCACCACGGCCTGCAGCGCAGAGGCCGTCGCAAAGCCGCCCCACAGCCCCTGCACGCCCAGGCCGCACGGCAGCGCCAGGTACCAGGCCAGCGGCACGCCCACGCCCCACCAGCCCAGCAGGTTGCAGCCGGCGCCCAGCCACTGCCGGCCGGCGCCCCGCAGGACGCTCGACAGCACCGCGTTCTGTCCGTCGACTGCAGGGCAGAGAAGGGTGGGGTGGTGCCGCACGAAAGGAAGGTCAGCGACGCGCTTCTCTGCTCCAGGTGCGGTCGCAGGCGTGCCATCCCCATCCCCGTACTCAGCGTCCCCATCCCCATCCCCATCCCCATCCCCATCCCCATCCCCATCCCCATCCCCATCCCCATCCCCA